>JBBELK010000823.1:0-169893 GCA_037783545.1 Henricia sp. BOLD:AAB3569 | reverse complement strand
GAGCATGCAAAATTTGAAGTTGGTTGGAAAATTCCTTGATTTCCAAATTTGCCGGCATTTGGGACACACTTTGACCTAATTCCCGTCACAATCTGGGGTGAGTCAACGGCCGTACAAATGTACACAAGCGCAGCGCAGGGTGTCCCAACAGCCACGGTTAGAAGAATAACCACGTAGCCGAGCTGCGCTTTCCCTAAACTCTGAAATTTCTCCGTCATTTCCCAGCGAAAATCGGTCAATTTTGCATGACAAGTGCGGAATATATACAGTTTGGAGCATGCAAAATTTGAAGTTGGTTGGAAAATTCCTTGATTTCCAAATTTGCCGGCATTTGGGACACACTTTGACCTAATTCCCGTCACAATCTGGGGTGAGTCAACGGCCGTACAAATGTACACAAGCGCAGCGCAGGGTGTCCCAACAGCCACGGTTAGAAGAATAACCACGTAGCCGAGCTGCGCTTTCCCTAAACTCTGAAATTTCTCCGTCATTTCCCAGCGAAAATCTGTCAATTTTGCATGACAAGTGCGGAATATATACAGTTTGGAGCATGCAAAATTTGAAGTTGGTTGGAAAATTCCTTGATTTCCAAATTTGCCGGCATTTGGGACACACTTTGACCTAATTCCCGTCACAATCTGGGGTGAGTCAACGGCCGTACAAATGTACACAAGCGCAGCGCAGGGTGTCCCAACAGCCACGGTTAGAAGAATAACCACGTAGCCGAGCTGCGCTTTCCCTAAACTCTGAAATTTCTCCGTCATTTCCCAGCGAAAATCTGTCAATTTTGCATGACAAGTGCGGAATATATACAGTTTGGAGCATGCAAAATTTGAAGTTGGTTGGAAAATTCCTTGATTTCCAAATTTGCCGGCATTTGGGACACACTTTGACCTAATTCCCGTCACAATCTGGGGTGAGTCAACGGCCGTACAAATGTACACAAGCGCAGCGCAGGGTGTCCCAACAGCCACGGTTAGAAGAATAACCACGTAGCCGAGCTGCGCTTTCCCTAAACTCTGAAATTTCTCCGTCATTTCCCAGCGAAAATCTGTCAATTTTGCATGACAAGTGCGGAATATATACAGTTTGGAGCATGCAAAATTTGAAGTTGGTTGGAAAATTCCTTGATTTCCAAATTTGCCGGCATTTGGGACACACTTTGACCTAATTCCCGTCACAATATGGGGTGAGTCAACGGCCGTACAAATGTACACAAGCGCAGCGCAGGGTGTCCCAACAGCCACGGTTAGAAGAATAACCACGTAGCCGAGCTGCGCTTTCCCTAAACTCTGAAATTTCTCCGTCATTTCCCAACGAAAATCTGTCAATTTTGCATGACAAGTGCGGAATATATACAGTTTGGAGCATGCAAAATTTGAAGTTGGTTGGAAAATTCCTTGATTTCCAAATTTGCCGGCATTTGGGACACACTTTGACCTAATTCCCGTCACAATCTGGGGTGAGTCAACGGCCGTACAAATGTACACAAGCGCAGCGCAGGGTGTCCCAACAGCCACGGTTGGAAGAATAACCACGTAGCCGAGCTGCGCTTTCCCTAAACTCTGAAATTTCTCCGTCATTTCCTAGCGAAAATCTGTCAATTTTGCATGACAAGTGCGGAATATATACAGTTTGGAGCATGCAAAATTTGAAGTTGGTTGGAAAATTCCTTGATTTCCAAATTTGCCGGCATTTGGGACACACTTTGACCTAATTCCCGTCACAATCTGGGGTGAGTCAACGGCCGTACAAATGTACACAAGCGCAGCGCAGGGTGTCCCAACAGCCACGGTTAGAAGAATAACCACGTAGCCGAGCTGCGCTTTCCCTAAACTCTGAAATTTCTCCGTCATTTCCCAGCGAAAATCTGTCAATTTTGCATGACAAGTGCGGAATATATACAGTTTGGAGCATGCAAAATTTGAAGTTGGTTGGAAAATTCCTTGATTTCCAAATTTGCCGGCATTTGGGACACACTTTGACCTAATTCCCGTCACAATCTGGGGTGAGTCAACGGCCGTACAAATGTACACAAGCGCAGCGCAGGGTGTCCCAACAGCCACGGTTAGAAGAATAACCACGTAGCCGAGCTGCGCTTTCCCTAAACTCTGAAATTTCTCCGTCATTTCCCAGCGAAAATCTGTCAATTTTGCATGACAAGTCCGGAATATATACAGTTTGGAGCATGCAAAATTTGAAGTTGGTTGGAAAATTCCTTGATTTCCAAATTTGCCGGCATTTGGGACACACTGTGACCTAATTCCCGTCACAATCTGGGGTGAGTCAACGGCCGTACAAATGTACACAAGCGCAGCGCAGGGTGTCCCAACAGCCACGGTTAGAAGAATAACCACGTAGCCGAGCTGCGCTTTCCCTAAACTCTGAAATTTCTCCGTCATTTCCCAGCGAAAATCGGTCAATTTTGCATGACAAGTGGGAATTTATATACAGTTTGGAGCATGCAAAATTTGAAGTTGGTCGGAAAATTCCTTGATTTCCAAATTTGCCGGCATTTGGGACACACTTTGACCTAATTCCCGTCACAATCTGGGGTGAGTCAACGGCCGTACAAATGTACACAAGCGCAGCGCAGGGTGTCCCAACAGCCACGGTTAGAAGAATAACCACGTAGCCGAGCTGCGCTTTCCCTAAACTCTGAAATTTCTCCGTCATTTCCCAGCGAAAATCTGTCAATTTTGCATGACAAGTGCGGAATATATACAGTTTGGAGCATGCAAAATTTGAAGTTGGTTGGAAAATTCCTTGATTTCCAAATTTGCCGGCATTTGGGACACACTTTGACCTAATTCCCGTCACAATCTGGGGTGAGTCAACGGCCGTACAAATGTACACAAGCGCAGCGCAGGGTGTCACAACAGCCACGGTTAGAAGAATAACCACGTAGCCGAGCTGCGCTTTCCCTAAACTCTGAAATTTCTCCGTCATTTCCCAGCGAAAATCTGTCAATTTTGCATGACAAGTGCGGAATATATACAGTTTGGAGCATGCAAAATTTGAAGTTGGTTGGAAAATTCCTTGATTTCCAAATTTGCCGGCATTTGGGACACACTTTGACCTAATTCCCGTCACAATCTGGGGTGAGTCAACGGCCGTACAAATGTACACAAGCGCAGCGCAGGGTGTCCCAACAGCCACGGTTAGAAGAATAACCACGTAGCCGAGCTGCGCTTTCCCTAAACTCTGAAATTTCTCCATCATTTCCCAGCGAAAATCTGTCAATTTTGCATGACAAGTGCGGAATATATACAGTTTGGAGCATGCAAATTTGAAGTTGGTTGGAAAATTCCTTGATTTCCAAATTTGCCGGCATTTGGGACACACTTTGACCTAATTCCCGTCACAATCTGGGGTGAGTCAACGGCCGTACAAATGTACACAAGCGCAGCGCAGGGTGTCCCAACAGCCACGGTTAGAAGAATAACCACGTAGCCGAGCTGCGCTTTCCCTAAACTCTGAATTTCTCCGTCATTTCCCAGCGAAAATCTGTCAATTTTGCATGACAAGTGCGGAATATATACAGTTTGGAGCATGCAAAATTTGAAGTTGGTTGGAAAATTCCTTGATTTCCAAATTTGCCGGCATTTGGGACACACTTTGACCTAATTCCCGTCACAATATGGGGTGAGTCAACGGCCGTACAAATGTACACAAGCGCAGCGCAGGGTGTCCCAACAGCCACGGTTAGAAGAATAACCACGTAGCCGAGCTGCGCTTTCCCTAAACTCTGAAATTTCTCCGTCATTTCCCAGCGAAAATCTGTCAATTTTGCATGACAAGTGCGGAATATATACAGTTTGGAGCATGCAAAATTTGAAGTTGGTTGGAAAATTCCTTGATTTCCAAATTTGCCGGCATTTGGGACACACTTTGACCTAATTCCCGTCACAATCTGGGGTGAGTCAACGGCCGTACAAATTTACACAAGCGCAGCGCAGGGTGTCCCAACAGCCACGGTTGGAAGAATAACCACGTAGCCGAGCTGCGCTTTCCCTAAACTCTGAAATTTCTCCGTCATTTCCTAGCGAAAATCTGTCAATTTTGCATGACAAGTGCGGAATATATACAGTTTGGAGCATGCAAAATTTGAAGTTGGTTGGAAAATTCCTTGATTTCCAAATTTGCCGGCATTTGGGACACACTTTGACCTAATTCCCGTCACAATCTGGGGTGAGTCAACGGCCGTACAAATGTACACAAGCGCAGCGCAGGGTGTCCCAACAGCCACGGTTAGAAGAATAACCACGTAGCCGAGCTGCGCTTTCCCTAAACTCTGAAATTTCTCCGTCATTTCCCAGCGAAAATCTGTCAATTTTGCATGACAAGTGCGGAATATATACAGTTTGGAGCATGCAAAATTTGAAGTTGGTTGGAAAATTCCTTGATTTCCAAATTTGCCGGCATTTGGGACACACTTTGACCTAATTCCCGTCACAATCTGGGGTGAGTCAACGGCCGTACAAATGTACACAAGCGCAGCGCAGGGTGTCCCAACAGCCACGGTTAGAAGAATAACCACGTAGCCGAGCTGCGCTTTCCCTAAACTCTGAAATTTCTCCGTCATTTCCCAGCGAAAATCTGTCAATTTTGCATGACAAGTCCGGAATATATACAGTTTGGAGCATGCAAAATTTGAAGTTGGTTGGAAAATTCCTTGATTTCCAAATTTGCCGGCATTTGGGACACACTTTGACCTAATTCCCGTCACAATCTGGGGTGAGTCAACGGCCGTACAAATGTACACAAGCGCAGCGCAGGGTGTCCCAACAGCCACGGTTAGAAGAATAACCACGTAGCCGAGCTGCGCTTTCCCTAAACTCTGAAATTTCTCCGTCATTTCCCAGCGAAAATCTGTCAATTTTGCATGACAAGTCCGGAATATATACAGTTTGGAGCATGCAAAATTTGAAGTTGGTTGGAAAATTCCTTGATTTCCAAATTTGCCGGCATTTGGGACACACTTTGACCTAATTCCCGTCACAATCTGGGGTGAGTCAACGGCCGTACAAATGTACACAAGCGCAGCGCAGGGTGTCCCAACAGCCACGGTTAGAAGAATAACCACGTAGCCGAGCTGCGCTTTCCCTAAACTCTGAAATTTCTCCGTCATTTCCCAGCGAAAATCTGTCAATTTTGCATGACAAGTGCGGAATATATACAGTTTGGAGCATGCAAAATTTGAAGTTGGTTGGAAAATTCCTTGATTTCCAAATTTGCCGGCATTTGGGACACACTTTGACCTAATTCCCGTCACAATCTAGGGTGAGTCAACGGCCGTACAAATGTACACAAGCGCAGCGCAGGGTGTCCCAACAGCCACGGTTAGAAGAATAACCACGTAGCCGAGCTGCGCTTTCCTAAACTCTGAAATTTCTCCGTCATTTCCCAGCGAAAATCTGTCAATTTTGCATGACAAGTGCGGAATATATACAGTTTGGAGCATGCAAAATTTGAAGTTGGTTGGAAAATTCCTTGATTTCCAAATTTGCCGGCATTTGGGACACACTTTGACCTAATTCCCGTCACAATCTGGGGTGAGTCAACGGCCGTACAAATGTACACAAGCGCAGCGCAGGGTGTCCCAACAGCCACGGTTAGAAGAATAACCACGTAGCCGAGCTGCGCTTGCCCTAAACTCTGAAATTTCTCCGTCATTTCCCAGCGAAAATCTGTCAATTTTGCATGACAAGTGCGGAATATATACAGTTTGGAGCATGCAAAATTTGAAGTTGGTTGGAAAATTCCTTGATTTCCAAATTTGCCGGCATTTGGGACACACTTTGACCTAATTCCCGTCACAATCTGGGGTGAGTCAACGGCCGTACAAATGTACACAAGCGCAGCGCAGGGTGTCCCAACAGCCACGGTCAGAAGAATAACCACGTAGCCGAGCTGCGCTTTCCCTAAACTCTGAAATTTCTCCGTCATTTCCCAGCGAAAATCTGTCAATTTTGCATGACAAGTTCGGAATATATACAGTTTGGAGCATGCAAAATTTGAAGTTGGTTGGAAAATTCCTTGATTTCCAAATTTGCCGGCATTTGGGACACACTTTGACCTAATTCCCGTCACAATCTGGGGTGAGTCAACGGCCGTACAAATGTACACAAGCGCAGCGCAGGGTGTCCCAACAGCCACGGTTAGAAGAATAACCACGTAGCCGAGCTGCGCTTTCCCTAAACTCTGAAATTTCTCCGTCATTTCCCAGCGAAAATCTGTCAATTTTGCATGACAAGTGCGGAATATATACAGTTTGGAGCATGCAAAATTTGAAGTTGGTTGGAAAATTCTTGATTTCCAAATTTGCCGGCATTTGGGACACACTTTGACCTAATTCCCGTCACAATCTGGGGTGAGTCAACGGCCGTACAAATGTACACAAGCGCAGCGCAGGGTGTCCCAACAGCCACGGTTAGAAGAATAACCACGTAGCCGAGCTGCGCTTTCCCTAAACTCTGAAATTTCTCCGTCATTTCCCAGCGAAAATCTGTCAATTTTGCATGACAAGTGCGGAATATATACAGTTTGGAGCATGCAAAATTTGAAGTTGGTTGGAAAATTCCTTGATTTCCAAATTTGCCGGCATTTGGGACACACTTTGACCTAATTCCCGTCACAATCTGGGGTGAGTCAACGGCCGTACAAATGTACACAAGCGCAGCGCAGGGTGTCCCAACAGCCACGGTTAGAAGAATAACCACGTAGCCGAGCTGCGCTTTCCCTAAACTCTGAAATTTCTCCGTCATTTCCCAGCGAAAATCTGTCAATTTTGCATGACAAGTCCGGAATATATACAGTTTGGAGCATGCAAAATTTGAAGTTGGTTGGAAAATTCCTTGATTTCCAAATTTGCCGGCATTTGGGACACACTTTGACCTAATTCCCGTCACAATCTGGGGTGAGTCAACGGCCGTACAAATGTACACAAGCGCAGCGCAGGGTGTCCCAACAGCCACGGTTAGAAGAATAACCACGTAGCCGAGCTGCGCTTTCCCTAAACTCTGAAATTTCTCCGTCATTTCCCAGCGAAAATCGGTCAATTTTGCATGACAAGTGCGGAATATAAACAGTTTGGAGCATGCAAAATTTGAAGTTGGTCGGAAAATTCCTTGATTTCCAAATTTGCCGGCATTTGGGACACACTTTGACCTAATTCCCGTCACAATCTGGGGTGAGTCAACGGCCGTACAAATGTACACAAGCGCAGCGCAGGGTGTCCCAACAGCCACGGTTAGAAGAATAACCACGTAGCCGAGCTGCGCTTTCCCTAAACTCTGAAATTTCTCCGTCATTTCCCAGCGAAAATCTGTCAATTTTGCATGACAAGTGCGGAATATATACAGTTTGGAGCATGCAAAATTTGAAGTTGGTTGGAAAATTCCTTGATTTCCAAATTTGCCGGCATTTGGGACACACTTTGACCTAATTCCCGTCACAATCTGGGGTGAGTCAACGGCCGTACAAATGTACACAAGCGCAGCGCAGGGTGTCACAACAGCCACGGTTAGAAGAATAACCACGTAGCCGAGCTGCGCTTTCCCTAAACTCTGAAATTTCTCCGTCATTTCCCAGCGAAAATCTGTCAATTTTGCATGACAAGTGCGGAATATATACAGTTTGGAGCATGCAAAATTTGAAGTTGGTTGGAAAATTCCTTGATTTCCAAATTTGCCGGCATTTGGGACACACTTTGACCTAATTCCCGTCACAATCTGGGGTGAGTCAACGGCCGTACAAATGTACACAAGCGCAGCGCAGGGTGTCCCAACAGCCACGGTTAGAAGAATAACCACGTAGCCGAGCTGCGCTTTCCCTAAACTCTGAAATTTCTCCATCATTTCCCAGCGAAAATCTGTCAATTTTGCATGACAAGTGCGGAATATATACAGTTTGGAGCATGCAAAATTTGAAGTTGGTTGGAAAATTCCTTGATTTCCAAATTTGCCGGCATTTGGGACACACTTTGACCTAATTCCCGTCACAATCTGGGGTGAGTCAACGGCCGTACAAATGTACACAAGCGCAGCGCAGGGTGTCCCAACAGCCACGGTTAGAAGAATAACCACGTAGCCGAGCTGCGCTTTCCCTAAACTCTGAAATTTCTCCGTCATTTCCCAGCGAAAATCTGTCAATTTTGCATGACAAGTGCGGAATATATACAGTTTGGAGCATGCAAAATTTGAAGTTGGTTGGAAAATTCCTTGATTTCCAAATTTGCCGGCATTTGGGACACACTTTGACCTAATTCCCGTCACAATATGGGGTGAGTCAACGGCCGTACAAATGTACACAAGCGCAGCGCAGGGTGTCCCAACAGCCACGGTTAGAAGAATAACCACGTAGCCGAGCTGCGCTTTCCCTAAACTCTGAAATTTCTCCGTCATTTCCCAGCGAAAATCTGTCAATTTTGCATGACAAGTGCGGAATATATACAGTTTGGAGCATGCAAAATTTGAAGTTGGTTGGAAAATTCCTTGATTTCCAAATTTGCCGGCATTTGGGACACACTTTGACCTAATTCCCGTCACAATCTGGGGTGAGTCAACGGCCGTACAAATTTACACAAGCGCAGCGCAGGGTGTCCCAACAGCCACGGTTGGAAGAATAACCACGTAGCCGAGCTGCGCTTTCCCTAAACTCTGAAATTTCTCCGTCATTTCCTAGCGAAAATCTGTCAATTTTGCATGACAAGTGCGGAATATATACAGTTTGGAGCATGCAAAATTTGAAGTTGGTTGGAAAATTCCTTGATTTCCAAATTTGCCGGCATTTGGGACACACTTTGACCTAATTCCCGTCACAATCTGGGGTGAGTCAACGGCCGTACAAATGTACACAAGCGCAGCGCAGGGTGTCCCAACAGCCACGGTTAGAAGAATAACCACGTAGCCGAGCTGCGCTTTCCCTAAACTCTAAAATTTCTCCGTCATTTCCCAGCGAAAATCTGTCAATTTTGCATGACAAGTGCGGAATATATACAGTTTGGAGCATGCAAAATTTGAAGTTGGTTGGAAAATTCCTTGATTTCCAAATTTGCCGGCATTTGGGACACACTTTGACCTAATTCCCGTCACAATCTGGGGTGAGTCAACGGCCGTACAAATGTACACAAGCGCAGCGCAGGGTGTCCCAACAGCCACGGTTAGAAGAATAACCACGTAGCCGAGCTGCGCTTTCCCTAAACTCTGAAATTTCTCCGTCATTTCCCAGCGAAAATCTGTCAATTTTGCATGACAAGTCCGGAATATATACAGTTTGGAGCATGCAAAATTTGAAGTTGGTTGGAAAATTCCTTGATTTCCAAATTTGCCGGCATTTGGGACACACTTTGACCTAATTCCCGTCACAATCTGGGGTGAGTCAACGGCCGTACAAATGTACACAAGCGCAGCGCAGGGTGTCCCAACAGCCACGGTTAGAAGAATAACCACGTAGCCGAGCTGCGCTTTCCCTAAACTCTGAAATTTCTCCGTCATTTCCCAGCGAAAATCTGTCAATTTTGCATGACAAGTCCGGAATATATACAGTTTGGAGCATGCAAAATTTGAAGTTGGTTGGAAAATTCCTTGATTTCCAAATTTGCCGGCATTTGGGACACACTTTGACCTAATTCCCGTCACAATCTGGGGTGAGTCAACGGCCGTACAAATGTACACAAGCGCAGCGCAGGGTGTCCCAACAGCCACGGTTAGAAGAATAACCACGTAGCCGAGCTGCGCTTTCCCTAAACTCTGAAATTTCTCCGTCATTTCCCAGCGAAAATCTGTCAATTTTGCATGACAAGTGCGGAATATATACAGTTTGGAGCATGCAAAATTTGAAGTTGGTTGGAAAATTCCTTGATTTCCAAATTTGCCGGCATTTGGGACACACTTTGACCTAATTCCCGTCACAATCTAGGGTGAGTCAACGGCCGTACAAATGTACACAAGCGCAGCGCAGGGTGTCCCAACAGCCACGGTTAGAAGAATAACCACGTAGCCGAGCTGCGCTTTCCCTAAACTCTGAAATTTCTCCGTCATTTCCCAGCGAAAATCTGTCAATTTTGCATGACAAGTGCGGAATATATACAGTTTGGAGCATGCAAAATTTGAAGTTGGTTGGAAAATTCCTTGATTTCCAAATTTGCCGGCATTTGGGACACACTTTGACCTAATTCCCGTCACAATCTGGGGTGAGTCAACGGCCGTACAAATGTACACAAGCGCAGCGCAGGGTGTCCCAACAGCCACGGTCAGAAGAATAACCACGTAGCCGAGCTGCGCTTTCCCTAAACTCTGAAATTTCTCCGTCATTTCCCAGCGAAAATCTGTCAATTTTGCATGACAAGTGCGGTATATATACAGTTTGGAGCATGCAAAATTTGAAGTTGGTTGGAAAATTCCTTGATTTCCAAATTTGCCGGCATTTGGGACACACTTTGACCTAATTCCCGTCACAATCTGGGGTGAGTCAACGGCCGTACAAATGTACACAAGCGCAGCGCAGGGTGTCCCAACAGCCACGGTTAGAAGAATAACCACGTAGCCGAGCTGCGCTTTCCCTAAACTCTGAAATTTCTCCGTCATTTCCCAGCGAAAATCTGTCAATTTTGCATGACAAGTGCGGAATATATACAGTTTGGAGCATGCAAAATTTGAAGTTGGTTGGAAAATTCCTTGATTTCCAAATTTGCCGGCATTTGGGACACACTTTGACCTAATTCCCGTCACAATCTGGGGTGAGTCAACGGCCGTACAAATGTACACAAGCGCAGCGCAGGGTGTCCCAACAGCCACGGTTAGAAGAATAACCACGTAGCCGAGCTGCGCTTTCCCTAAACTCTGAAATTTCTCCGTCATTTCCCAGCGAAAATCTGTCAATTTTGCATGACAAGTGCGGAATATATACAGTTTGGAGCATGCAAAATTTGAAGTTGGTTGGAAAATTCCTAGATTTCCAAATTTGCCGGCATTTGGGACACACTTTGACCTAATTCCCGTCACAATCTGGGGTGAGTCAACGGCCGTACAAATGTACACAAGCGCAGCGCAGGGTGTCCCAACAGCCACGGTTAGAAGAATAACCACGTAGCCGAGCTGCGCTTTCCCTAAACGTCATTTCCCAGCGAAAATCTGTCAATTTTGCATGACAAGTGCGGAATATATACAGTTTGGAGCATGCAAAATTTGAAGTTGGTTGGAAAATTCCTTGATTTCCAAATTTGCCGGCATTTGGGACACACTTTGACCTAATTCCCGTCACAATCTGGGGTAAGTCAACGGCCGTACAAATGTACACAAGCGCAGCGCAGGGTGTCCCAACAGCCACGGTTAGAAGAATAACCACGTAGCCGAGCTGCGCTTTCCCTAAACTCTGAAATTTCTCCGTCATTTCCCAGCGAAAATCTGTCAATTTTGCATGACGAGTGCGGAATATATACAGTTTGGAGCATGCAAAATTTGAAGTTGGTTGGAAAATTCCTTGATTTCCAAATTTGCCGGCATTTGGAACACACTTTGACCTAATTCCCGTCACAATCTGGGGTGAGTCAACGGCCGTACAAATGTACACAAGCGCAGCGCAGGGTGTCCCAACAGCCACGGTTAGAAGAATAACCACGTAGCCGAGCTGCGCTTTCCCTAAACTCTGAAATTTCTCCGTCATTTCCCAGCGAAAATCTGTCAATTTTGCATGACAAGTGCGGAATATATACAGTTTGGAGCATGCAAAATTTGAAGTTGGTTGGAAAATTCCTTGATTTCCAAATTTGCCGTTATTTGGGACACACTTTGACCTAATTCCCGTCACAATCTGGGGTGAGTCAACGGCCGTACAAATGTACACAAGCGCAGCGCAGGGTGTCCCAACAGCCACGGTTAGAAGAATAACCACGTAGCCGAGCTGCGCTTTCCCTAAACTCTGAAATTTCTCCGTCATTTCCCAGCGAAAATCTGTCAATTTTGCATGACAAGTGCGGAATATATACAGTTTGGAGCATGCAAAATTTGAAGTTGGTTGGAAAATTCCTTGATTTCCAAATTTGCCGGCATTTGGGACACACTTTGACCTAATTCCCGTCACAATCTGGGGTGAGTCAACGGCCGTACAAATGTACACAAGCGCAGCGCAGGGTGTCCCAACAGCCACGGTCAGAAGAATAACCACGTAGCCGAGCTGCGCTTTCCCTAAACTCTGAAATTTCTCCGTCATTTCCCAGCGAAAATCTGTCAATTTTGCATGACAAGTGCGGAATATATACAGTTTGGAGCATGCAAAATTTGAAGTTGGTTGGAAAATTCCTTGATTTCCAAATTTGCCGGCATTTGGGACACACTTTGACCTAATTCCCGTCACAATCTGGGGTGAGTCAACGGCCGTACAAATGTACACAAGCGCAGCGCAGGGTGTCCCAACAGCCACGGTTAGAAGAATAACCACGTAGCCGAGCTGCGCTTTCCCTAAACTCTGAAATTTCTCCGTCATTTCCCAGCGAAAATCTGTCAATTTTGCATGACAAGTGCGGAATATATACAGTTTGGAGCATGCAAAATTTGAAGTTGGTTGGAAAATTCCTTGATTTCCAAATTTGCCGGCATTTGGGACACACTTTGACCTAATTCCCGTCACAATCTGGGGTGAGTCAACGGCCGTACAAATGTACACAAGCGCAGCGCAGGGTGTCCCAACAGCCACGGTTAGAAGAATAACCACGTAGCCGAGCTGCGCTTTCCCTAAACTCTGAAATTTCTCCGTCATTTCCCAGCGAAAATCTGTCAATTTTGCATGACAAGTGCGGAATATATACAGTTTGGAGCATGCAAAATTTGAAGTTGGTTGGAAAATTCCTAGATTTCCAAATTTGCCGGCATTTGGGACACACTTTGACCTAATTCCCGTCACAATCTGGGGTGAGTCAACGGCCGTACAAATGTACACAAGCGCAGCGCAGGGTGTCCCAACAGCCACGGTTAGAAGAATAACCACGTAGCCGAGCTGCGCTTTCCCTAAATCGTCATTTCCCAGCGAAAATCTGTCAATTTTGCATGACAAGTGCGGAATATATACAGTTTGGAGCATGCAAAATTTGAAGTTGGTTGGAAAATTCCTTGATTTCCAAATTTGCCGGCATTTGGGACACACTTTGACCTAATTCCCGTCACAATCTGGGGTAAGTCAACGGCCGTACAAATGTACACAAGCGCAGCGCAGGGTGTCCCAACAGCCACGGTTAGAAGAATAACCACGTAGCCGAGCTGCGCTTTCCCTAAACTCTGAAATTTCTCCGTCATTTCCCAGCGAAAATCTGTCAATTTTGCATGACGAGTGCGGAATATATACAGTTTGGAGCATGCAAAATTTGAAGTTGGTTGGAAAATTCCTTGATTTCCAAATTTGCCGGCATTTGGAACACACTTTGACCTAATTCCCGTCACAATCTGGGGTGAGTCAACGGCCGTACAAATGTACACAAGCGCAGCGCAGGGTGTCCCAACAGCCACGGTTAGAAGAATAACCACGTAGCCGAGCTGCGCTTTCCCTAAACTCTGAAATTTCTCCGTCATTTCCCAGCGAAAATCTGTCAATTTTGCATGACAAGTGCGGAATATATACAGTTTGGAGCATGCAAAATTTGAAGTTGGTTGGAAAATTCCTTGATTTCCAAATTTGCCGTTATTTGGGACACACTTTGACCTAATTCCCGTCACAATCTGGGGTGAGTCAACGGCCGTACAAATGTACACAAGCGCAGCGCAGGGTGTCCCAACAGCCACGGTCAGAAGAATAACCACGTTGCCGAGCTGCGCTTTCCCTAAACTCTGAAATTTCTCCGTCATTTCCCAGCGAAAATCTGTCAATTTTGCATGACAAGTGCGGAATATATACAGTTTGGAGCATGCAAAATTTGAAGTTGGTTGGAAAATTCCTTGATTTCCAAATTTGCCGGCATTTGGGACACACTTTGACCTAATTCCCGTCACAATCTGGGGTGAGTCAACGGCCGTACAAATGTACACAAGCGCAGCGCAGGGTGTCCCAACAGCCACGGTTAGAAGAATAACCACGTAGCCGAGCTGCGCTTTCCCTAAACTCTGAAATTTCTCCGTCATTTCCCAGCGAAAATCTGTCAATTTTGCATGACAAGTGCGGAATATATACAGTTTGGAGCATGCAAAATTTGAAGTTGGTTGGAAAATTCCTTGATTTCCAAATTTGCCGGCATTTGGGACACACTTTGACCTAATTCCCGTCACAATCTGGGGTGAGTCAACGGCCGTACAAATGTACACAAGCGCAGCGCAGGGTGTCCCAACAGCCACGGTTAGAAGAATAACCACGTAGCCGAGCTGCGCTTTCCCTAAACTCTGAAATTTCTCCGTCATTTCCCAGCGAAAATCTGTCAATTTTGCATGACAAGTGCGGAATATATACAGTTTGGAGCATGCAAAATTTGAAGTTGGTTGGAAAATTCCTTGATTTCCAAATTTGCCGGCATTTGGGACACACTTTGACCTAATTCCCGTCACAATCTGGGGTGAGTCAACGGCCGTACAAATGTACACAAGCGCAGCGCAGGGTGTCCCAACAGCCACGGTTAGAAGAATAACCACGTAGCCGAGCTGCGCTTTCCCTAAACTCTGAAATTTCTCCGTCATTTCCCAGCGAAAATCTGTCAATTTTGCATGACAAGTGCGGAATATATACAGTTTGGAGCATGCAAAATTTGAAGTTGGTTGGAAAATTCCTTGATTTCCAAATTTGCCGGCATTTGGGACACACTTTGACCTAATTCCCGTCACAATCTGGGGTGAGTCAACGGCCGTACAAATGTACACAAGCGCAGCGCAGGGTGTCCCAACAGCCACGGTTAGAAGAATAACCACGTAGCCGAGCTGCGCTTTCCCTAAACTCTGAAATTTCTCCGTCATTTCCCAGCGAAAATCTGTCAATTTTGCATGACAAGTGCGGAATATATACAGTTTGGAGCATGCAAAATTTGAAGTTGGTTGGAAAATTCCTTGATTTCCAAATTTGCCGGCATTTGGGACACACTTTGACCTAATTCCCGTCACAATCTGGGGTGAGTCAACGGCCGTACAAATGTACACAAGCGCAGCGCAGGGTGTCCCAACAGCCACGGTTAGAAGAATAACCACGTAGCCGAGCTGCGCTTTCCCTAAACTCTGAAATTTCTCCGTCATTTCCCAGCGAAAATCTGTCAATTTTGCATGACAAGTGCGGAATATATACAGTTTGGAGCATGCAAAATTTGAAGTTGGTTGGAAAATTCCTTGATTTCCAAATTTGCCGGCATTTGGGACACACTTTGACCTAATTCCCGTCACAATCTGGGGTGAGTCAACGGCCGTACAAATGTACACAAGCGCAGCGCAGGGTGTCCCAACAGCCACGGTTAGAAGAATAACCACGTAGCCGAGCTGCGCTTTCCCTAAACTCTGAAATTTCTCCGTCATTTCCCAGCGAAAATCTGTCAATTTTGCATGACAAGTGCGGAATATATACAGTTTGGAGCATGCAAAATTTGAAGTTGGTTGGAAAATTCCTTGATTTCCAAATTTGCCGGCATTTGGGACACACTTTGACCTAATTCCCGTCACAATCTGGGGTGAGTCAACGGCCGTACAAATGTACACAAGCGCAGCGCAGGGTGTCCCAACAGCCACGGTTAGAAGAATAACCACGTAGCCGAGCTGCGCTTTCCCTAAACTCTGAAATTTCTCCGTCATTTCCCAGCGAAAATCTGTCAATTTTGCATGACAAGTGCGGAATATATACAGTTTGGAGCATGCAAAATTTGAAGTTGGTTGGAAAATTCCTTGATTTCCAAATTTGCCGGCATTTGGGACACACTTTGACCTAATTCCCGTCACAATCTGGGGTGAGTCAACGGCCGTACAAATGTACACAAGCGCAGCGCAGGGTGTCCCAACAGCCACGGTTAGAAGAATAACCACGTAGCCGAGCTGCGCTTTCCCTAAACTCTGAAATTTCTCCGTCATTTCCCAGCGAAAATCTGTCAATTTTGCATGACAAGTGCGGAATATATACAGTTTGGAGCATGCAAAATTTGAAGTTGGTTGGAAAATTCCTTGATTTCCAAATTTGCCGGCATTTGGGACACACTTTGACCTAATTCCCGTCACAATCTGGGGTGAGTCAACGGCCGTACAAATGTACACAAGCGCAGCGCAGGGTGTCCCAACAGCCACGGTTAGAAGAATAACCACGTAGCCGAGCTGCGCTTTCCCTAAACTCTGAAATTTCTCCGTCATTTCCCAGCGAAAATCTGTCAATTTTGCATGACAAGTGCGGAATATATACAGTTTGGAGCATGCAAAATTTGAAGTTGGTTGGAAAATTCCTTGATTTCCAAATTTGCCGGCATTTGGGACACACTTTGACCTAATTCCCGTCACAATCTGGGGTGAGTCAACGGCCGTACAAATGTACACAAGCGCAGCGCAGGGTGTCCCAACAGCCACGGTTAGAAGAATAACCACGTAGCCGAGCTGCGCTTTCCCTAAACTCTGAAATTTCTCCGTCATTTCCCAGCGAAAATCTGTCAATTTTGCATGACAAGTGCGGAATATATACAGTTTGGAGCATGCAAAATTTGAAGTTGGTTGGAAAATTCCTTGATTTCCAAATTTGCCGGCATTTGGGACACACTTTGACCTAATTCCCGTCACAATCTGGGGTGAGTCAACGGCCGTACAAATGTACACAAGCGCAGCGCAGGGTGTCCCAACAGCCACGGTTAGAAGAATAACCACGTAGCCGAGCTGCGCTTTCCCTAAACTCTGAAATTTCTCCGTCATTTCCCAGCGAAAATCTGTCAATTTTGCATGACAAGTGCGGAATATATACAGTTTGGAGCATGCAAAATTTGAAGTTGGTTGGAAAATTCCTTGATTTCCAAATTTGCCGGCATTTGGGACACACTTTGACCTAATTCCCGTCACAATCTGGGGTGAGTCAACGGCCGTACAAATGTACACAAGCGCAGCGCAGGGTGTCCCAACAGCCACGGTTAGAAGAATAACCACGTAGCCGAGCTGCGCTTTCCCTAAACTCTGAAATTTCTCCGTCATTTCCCAGCGAAAATCTGTCAATTTTGCATGACAAGTGCGGAATATATACAGTTTGGAGCATGCAAAATTTGAAGTTGGTTGGAAAATTCCTTGATTTCCAAATTTGCCGGCATTTGGGACACACTTTGACCTAATTCCCGTCACAATCTGGGGTGAGTCAACGGCCGTACAAATGTACACAAGCGCAGCGCAGGGTGTCCCAACAGCCACGGTTAGAAGAATAACCACGTAGCCGAGCTGCGCTTTCCCTAAACTCTGAAATTTCTCCGTCATTTCCCAGCGAAAATCTGTCAATTTTGCATGACAAGTGCGGAATATATACAGTTTGGAGCATGCAAAATTTGAAGTTGGTTGGAAAATTCCTTGATTTCCAAATTTGCCGGCATTTGGGACACACTTTGACCTAATTCCCGTCACAATCTGGGGTGAGTCAACGGCCGTACAAATGTACACAAGCGCAGCGCAGGGTGTCCCAACAGCCACGGTTAGAAGAATAACCACGTAGCCGAGCTGCGCTTTCCCTAAACTCTGAAATTTCTCCGTCATTTCCCAGCGAAAATCTGTCAATTTTGCATGACAAGTGCGGAATATATACAGTTTGGAGCATGCAAAATTTGAAGTTGGTTGGAAAATTCCTTGATTTCCAAATTTGCCGGCATTTGGGACACACTTTGACCTAATTCCCGTCACAATCTGGGGTGAGTCAACGGCCGTACAAATGTACACAAGCGCAGCGCAGGGTGTCCCAACAGCCACGGTTAGAAGAATAACCACGTAGCCGAGCTGCGCTTTCCCTAAACTCTGAAATTTCTCCGTCATTTCCCAGCGAAAATCTGTCAATTTTGCATGACAAGTGCGGAATATATACAGTTTGGAGCATGCAAAATTTGAAGTTGGTTGGAAAATTCCTTGATTTCCAAATTTGCCGGCATTTGGGACACACTTTGACCTAATTCCCGTCACAATCTGGGGTGAGTCAACGGCCGTACAAATGTACACAAGCGCAGCGCAGGGTGTCCCAACAGCCACGGTTAGAAGAATAACCACGTAGCCGAGCTGCGCTTTCCCTAAACTCTGAAATTTCTCCGTCATTTCCCAGCGAAAATCTGTCAATTTTGCATGACAAGTGCGGAATATATACAGTTTGGAGCATGCAAAATTTGAAGTTGGTTGGAAAATTCCTTGATTTCCAAATTTGCCGGCATTTGGGACACACTTTGACCTAATTCCCGTCACAATCTGGGGTGAGTCAACGGCCGTACAAATGTACACAAGCGCAGCGCAGGGTGTCCCAACAGCCACGGTTAGAAGAATAACCACGTAGCCGAGCTGCGCTTTCCCTAAACTCTGAAATTTCTCCGTCATTTCCCAGCGAAAATCTGTCAATTTTGCATGACAAGTGCGGAATATATACAGTTTGGAGCATGCAAAATTTGAAGTTGGTTGGAAAATTCCTTGATTTCCAAATTTGCCGGCATTTGGGACACACTTTGACCTAATTCCCGTCACAATCTGGGGTGAGTCAACGGCCGTACAAATGTACACAAGCGCAGCGCAGGGTGTCCCAACAGCCACGGTTAGAAGAATAACCACGTAGCCGAGCTGCGCTTTCCCTAAACTCTGAAATTTCTCCGTCATTTCCCAGCGAAAATCTGTCAATTTTGCATGACAAGTGCGGAATATATACAGTTTGGAGCATGCAAAATTTGAAGTTGGTTGGAAAATTCCTTGATTTCCAAATTTGCCGGCATTTGGGACACACTTTGACCTAATTCCCGTCACAATCTGGGGTGAGTCAACGGCCGTACAAATGTACACAAGCGCAGCGCAGGGTGTCCCAACAGCCACGGTTAGAAGAATAACCACGTAGCCGAGCTGCGCTTTCCCTAAACTCTGAAATTTCTCCGTCATTTCCCAGCGAAAATCTGTCAATTTTGCATGACAAGTGCGGAATATATACAGTTTGGAGCATGCAAAATTTGAAGTTGGTTGGAAAATTCCTTGATTTCCAAATTTGCCGGCATTTGGGACACACTTTGACCTAATTCCCGTCACAATCTGGGGTGAGTCAACGGCCGTACAAATGTACACAAGCGCAGCGCAGGGTGTCCCAACAGCCACGGTTAGAAGAATAACCACGTAGCCGAGCTGCGCTTTCCCTAAACTCTGAAATTTCTCCGTCATTTCCCAGCGAAAATCTGTCAATTTTGCATGACAAGTGCGGAATATATACAGTTTGGAGCATGCAAAATTTGAAGTTGGTTGGAAAATTCCTTGATTTCCAAATTTGCCGGCATTTGGGACACACTTTGACCTAATTCCCGTCACAATCTGGGGTGAGTCAACGGCCGTACAAATGTACACAAGCGCAGCGCAGGGTGTCCCAACAGCCACGGTTAGAAGAATAACCACGTAGCCGAGCTGCGCTTTCCCTAAACTCTGAAATTTCTCCGTCATTTCCCAGCGAAAATCTGTCAATTTTGCATGACAAGTGCGGAATATATACAGTTTGGAGCATGCAAAATTTGAAGTTGGTTGGAAAATTCCTTGATTTCCAAATTTGCCGGCATTTGGGACACACTTTGACCTAATTCCCGTCACAATCTGGGGTGAGTCAACGGCCGTACAAATGTACACAAGCGCAGCGCAGGGTGTCCCAACAGCCACGGTTAGAAGAATAACCACGTAGCCGAGCTGCGCTTTCCCTAAACTCTGAAATTTCTCCGTCATTTCCCAGCGAAAATCTGTCAATTTTGCATGACAAGTGCGGAATATATACAGTTTGGAGCATGCAAAATTTGAAGTTGGTTGGAAAATTCCTTGATTTCCAAATTTGCCGGCATTTGGGACACACTTTGACCTAATTCCCGTCACAATCTGGGGTGAGTCAACGGCCGTACAAATGTACACAAGCGCAGCGCAGGGTGTCCCAACAGCCACGGTTAGAAGAATAACCACGTAGCCGAGCTGCGCTTTCCCTAAACTCTGAAATTTCTCCGTCATTTCCCAGCGAAAATCTGTCAATTTTGCATGACAAGTGCGGAATATATACAGTTTGGAGCATGCAAAATTTGAAGTTGGTTGGAAAATTCCTTGATTTCCAAATTTGCCGGCATTTGGGACACACTTTGACCTAATTCCCGTCACAATCTGGGGTGAGTCAACGGCCGTACAAATGTACACAACAGCCACGGTTAGAAGAATAACCACGTAGCCGAGCTGCGCTTTCCCTAAACTCTGAAATTTCTCCGTCATTTCCCAGCGAAAATCTGTCAATTTTGCATGACAAGTGCGGAATATATACAGTTTGGAGCATGCAAAATTTGAAGTTGGTTGGAAAATTCCTTGATTTCCAAATTTGCCGGCATTTGGGACACACTTTGACCTAATTCCCGTCACAATCTGGGGTGAGTCAACGGCCGTACAAATGTACACAAGCGCAGCGCAGGGTGTCCCAACAGCCACGGTTAGAAGAATAACCACGTAGCCGAGCTGCGCTTTCCCTAAACTCTGAAATTTCTCCGTCATTTCCCAGCGAAAATCTGTCAATTTTGCATGACAAGTGCGGAATATATACAGTTTGGAGCATGCAAAATTTGAAGTTGGTTGGAAAATTCCTTGATTTCCAAATTTGCCGGCATTTGGGACACACTTTGACCTAATTCCCGTCACAATCTGGGGTGAGTCAACGGCCGTACAAATGTACACAAGCGCAGCGCAGGGTGTCCCAACAGCCACGGTTAGAAGAATAACCACGTAGCCGAGCTGCGCTTTCCCTAAACTCTGAAATTTCTCCGTCATTTCCCAGCGAAAATCTGTCAATTTTGCATGACAAGTGCGGAATATATACAGTTTGGAGCATGCAAAATTTGAAGTTGGTTGGAAAATTCCTTGATTTCCAAATTTGCCGGCATTTGGGACACACTTTGACCTAATTCCCGTCACAATCTGGGGTGAGTCAACGGCCGTACAAATGTACACAAGCGCAGCGCAGGGTGTCCCAACAGCCACGGTTAGAAGAATAACCACGTAGCCGAGCTGCGCTTTCCCTAAACTCTGAAATTTCTCCGTCATTTCCCAGCGAAAATCTGTCAATTTTGCATGACAAGTGCGGAATATATACAGTTTGGAGCATGCAAAATTTGAAGTTGGTTGGAAAATTCCTTGATTTCCAAATTTGCCGGCATTTGGGACACACTTTGACCTAATTCCCGTCACAATCTGGGGTGAGTCAACGGCCGTACAAATGTACACAAGCGCAGCGCAGGGTGTCCCAACAGCCACGGTTAGAAGAATAACCACGTAGCCGAGCTGCGCTTTCCCTAAACTCTGAAATTTCTCCGTCATTTCCCAGCGAAAATCTGTCAATTTTGCATGACAAGTGCGGAATATATACAGTTTGGAGCATGCAAAATTTGAAGTTGGTTGGAAAATTCCTTGATTTCCAAATTTGCCGGCATTTGGGACACACTTTGACCTAATTCCCGTCACAATCTGGGGTGAGTCAACGGCCGTACAAATGTACACAAGCGCAGCGCAGGGTGTCCCAACAGCCACGGTTAGAAGAATAACCACGTAGCCGAGCTGCGCTTTCCCTAAACTCTGAAATTTCTCCGTCATTTCCCAGCGAAAATCTGTCAATTTTGCATGACAAGTGCGGAATATATACAGTTTGGAGCATGCAAAATTTGAAGTTGGTTGGAAAATTCCTTGATTTCCAAATTTGCCGGCATTTGGGACACACTTTGACCTAATTCCCGTCACAATCTGGGGTGAGTCAACGGCCGTACAAATGTACACAAGCGCAGCGCAGGGTGTCCCAACAGCCACGGTTAGAAGAATAACCACGTAGCCGAGCTGCGCTTTCCCTAAACTCTGAAATTTCTCCGTCATTTCCCAGCGAAAATCTGTCAATTTTGCATGACAAGTGCGGAATATATACAGTTTGGAGCATGCAAAATTTGAAGTTGGTTGGAAAATTCCTTGATTTCCAAATTTGCCGGCATTTGGGACACACTTTGACCTAATTCCCGTCACAATCTGGGGTGAGTCAACGGCCGTACAAATGTACACAAGCGCAGCGCAGGGTGTCCCAACAGCCACGGTTAGAAGAATAACCACGTAGCCGAGCTGCGCTTTCCCTAAACTCTGAAATTTCTCCGTCATTTCCCAGCGAAAATCTGTCAATTTTGCATGACAAGTGCGGAATATATACAGTTTGGAGCATGCAAAATTTGAAGTTGGTTGGAAAATTCCTTGATTTCCAAATTTGCCGGCATTTGGGACACACTTTGACCTAATTCCCGTCACAATCTGGGGTGAGTCAACGGCCGTACAAATGTACACAAGCGCAGCGCAGGGTGTCCCAACAGCCACGGTTAGAAGAATAACCACGTAGCCGAGCTGCGCTTTCCCTAAACTCTGAAATTTCTCCGTCATTTCCCAGCGAAAATCTGTCAATTTTGCATGACAAGTGCGGAATATATACAGTTTGGAGCATGCAAAATTTGAAGTTGGTTGGAAAATTCCTTGATTTCCAAATTTGCCGGCATTTGGGACACACTTTGTCCTAATTCCCGTCACAATCTGGGGTGAGTCAACGGCCGTACAAATGTACACAAGCGCAGCGCAGGGTGTCCCAACAGCCACGGTTAGAAGAATAACCACGTAGCCGAGCTGCGCTTTCCCTAAACTCTGAAATTTCTCCGTCATTTCCCAGCGAAAATCTGTCAATTTTGCATGACAAGTGCCAATTTTGCATGACAAGTGCGGAATATATACAGTTTGGAGCATGCAAAATTTGAAGTTGGTTGGAAAATTCCTTGATTTCCAAATTTGCCGGCATTTGGGACACACTTTGACCTAATTCCCGTCACAATCTGGGGTGAGTCAACGGCCGTACAAATGTACACAAGCGCAGCGCAGGGTGTCCCAACAGCCACGGTTAGAAGAATAACCACGTAGCCGAGCTGCGCTTTCCCTAAACTCTGAAATTTCTCCGTCATTTCCCAGCGAAAATCTGTCAATTTTGCATGACAAGTGCGGAATATATACAGTTTGGAGCATGCAAAATTTGAAGTTGGTTGGAAAATTCCTTGATTTCCAAATTTGCCGGCATTTGGGACACACTTTGACCTAATTCCCGTCACAATCTGGGGTGAGTCAACGGCCGTACAAATGTACACAAGCGCAGCGCAGGGTGTCCCAACAGCCACGGTTAGAAGAATAACCACGTAGCCGAGCTGCGCTTTCCCTAAACTCTGAAATTTCTCCGTCATTTCCCAGCGAAAATCTGTCAATTTTGCATGACAAGTGCGGAATATATACAGTTTGGAGCATGCAAAATTTGAAGTTGGTTGGAAAATTCCTTGATTTCCAAATTTGCCGGCATTTGGGACACACTTTGACCTAATTCCCGTCACAATCTGGGGTGAGTCAACGGCCGTACAAATGTACACAAGCGCAGCGCAGGGTGTCCCAACAGCCACGGTTAGAAGAATAACCACGTAGCCGAGCTGCGCTTTCCCTAAACTCTGAAATTTCTCCGTCATTTCCCAGCGAAAATCTGTCAATTTTGCATGACAAGTGCGGAATATATACAGTTTGGAGCATGCAAAATTTGAAGTTGGTTGGAAAATTCCTTGATTTCCAAATTTGCCGGCATTTGGGACACACTTTGACCTAATTCCCGTCACAATCTGGGGTGAGTCAACGGCCGTACAAATGTACACAAGCGCAGCGCAGGGTGTCCCAACAGCCACGGTTAGAAGAATAACCACGTAGCCGAGCTGCGCTTTCCCTAAACTCTGAAATTTCTCCGTCATTTCCCAGCGAAAATCTGTCAATTTTGCATGACAAGTGCGGAATATATACAGTTTGGAGCATGCAAAATTTGAAGTTGGTTGGAAAATTCCTTGATTTCCAAATTTGCCGGCATTTGGGACACACTTTGACCTAATTCCCGTCACAATCTGGGGTGAGTCAACGGCCGTACAAATGTACACAAGCGCAGCGCAGGGTGTCCCAACAGCCACGGTTAGAAGAATAACCACGTAGCCGAGCTGCGCTTTCCCTAAACTCTGAAATTTCTCCGTCATTTCCCAGCGAAAATCTGTCAATTTTGCATGACAAGTGCGGAATATATACAGTTTGGAGCATGCAAAATTTGAAGTTGGTTGGAAAATTCCTTGATTTCCAAATTTGCCGGCATTTGGGACACACTTTGACCTAATTCCCGTCACAATCTGGGGTGAGTCAACGGCCGTACAAATGTACACAAGCGCAGCGCAGGGTGTCCCAACAGCCACGGTTAGAAGAATAACCACGTAGCCGAGCTGCGCTTTCCCTAAACTCTGAAATTTCTCCGTCATTTCCCAGCGAAAATCTGTCAATTTTGCATGACAAGTGCGGAATATATACAGTTTGGAGCATGCAAAATTTGAAGTTGGTTGGAAAATTCCTTGATTTCCAAATTTGCCGGCATTTGGGACACACTTTGACCTAATTCCCGTCACAATCTGGGGTGAGTCAACGGCCGTACAAATGTACACAAGCGCAGCGCAGGGTGTCCCAACAGCCACGGTTAGAAGAATAACCACGTAGCCGAGCTGCGCTTTCCCTAAACTCTGAAATTTCTCCGTCATTTCCCAGCGAAAATCTGTCAATTTTGCATGACAAGTGCGGAATATATACAGTTTGGAGCATGCAAAATTTGAAGTTGGTTGGAAAATTCCTTGATTTCCAAATTTGCCGGCATTTGGGACACACTTTGACCTAATTCCCGTCACAATCTGGGGTGAGTCAACGGCCGTACAAATGTACACAAGCGCAGCGCAGGGTGTCCCAACAGCCACGGTTAGAAGAATAACCACGTAGCCGAGCTGCGCTTTCCCTAAACTCTGAAATTTCTCCGTCATTTCCCAGCGAAAATCTGTCAATTTTGCATGACAAGTGCGGAATATATACAGTTTGGAGCATGCAAAATTTGAAGTTGGTTGGAAAATTCCTTGATTTCCAAATTTGCCGGCATTTGGGACACACTTTGACCTAATTCCCGTCACAATCTGGGGTGAGTCAACGGCCGTACAAATGTACACAAGCGCAGCGCAGGGTGTCCCAACAGCCACGGTTAGAAGAATAACCACGTAGCCGAGCTGCGCTTTCCCTAAACTCTGAAATTTCTCCGTCATTTCCCAGCGAAAATCTGTCAATTTTGCATGACAAGTGCGGAATATATACAGTTTGGAGCATGCAAAATTTGAAGTTGGTTGGAAAATTCCTTGATTTCCAAATTTGCCGGCATTTGGGACACACTTTGACCTAATTCCCGTCACAATCTGGGGTGAGTCAACGGCCGTACAAATGTACACAAGCGCAGCGCAGGGTGTCCCAACAGCCACGGTTAGAAGAATAACCACGTAGCCGAGCTGCGCTTTCCCTAAACTCTGAAATTTCTCCGTCATTTCCCAGCGAAAATCTGTCAATTTTGCATGACAAGTGCGGAATATATACAGTTTGGAGCATGCAAAATTTGAAGTTGGTTGGAAAATTCCTTGATTTCCAAATTTGCCGGCATTTGGGACACACTTTGACCTAATTCCCGTCACAATCTGGGGTGAGTCAACGGCCGTACAAATGTACACAAGCGCAGCGCAGGGTGTCCCAACAGCCACGGTTAGAAGAATAACCACGTAGCCGAGCTGCGCTTTCCCTAAACTCTGAAATTTCTCCGTCATTTCCCAGCGAAAATCTGTCAATTTTGCATGACAAGTGCGGAATATATACAGTTTGGAGCATGCAAAATTTGAAGTTGGTTGGAAAATTCCTTGATTTCCAAATTTGCCGGCATTTGGGACACACTTTGACCTAATTCCCGTCACAATCTGGGGTGAATCAACGGCCGTACAAATGTACACAAGCGCAGCGCAGGGTGTCCCAACAGCCACGGTTAGAAGAATAACCACGTAGCCGAGCTGCGCTTTCCCTAAACTCTGAAATTTCTCCGTCATTTCCCAGCGAAAATCTGTCAATTTTGCATGACAAGTGCGGAATATATACAGTTTGGAGCATGCAAAATTTGAAGTTGGTTGGAAAATTCCTTGATTTCCAAATTTGCCTGCATTTGGGACACACTTTGACCTAATTCCCGTCACAATCTGGGGTGAGTCAACGGCCGTACAAATGTACACAAGCGCAGCGCAGGGTGTCCCAACAGCCACGGTTAGAAGAATAACCACGTATCCGAGCTGCGCTTTCCCTAAACTCTGAAATTTCTCCGTCATTTCCCAGCGAAAATCTGTCAATTTTGCATGACAAGTGCGGAATATATACAGTTTGGAGCATGCCAAATTTGAAGTTGGTTGGAAAATTCCTTGATTTCCAAATTTGCCGGCATTTGGGACACACTTTGACCTAATTCCCGTCACAATCTGGGGTGAGTCAACGGCCGTACAAATGTACACAAGCGCAGCGCAGGGTGTCCCAACAGCCACGGTTAGAAGAATAACCACGTAGCCGAGCTGCGCTTTCCCTAAACTCTGAAATTTCTCCGTCATTTCCCAGCGAAAATCTGTAACAGCATTGGATATATTTTGGTATTATTGGAAATTAGATTATTTCATTTTTTACTATTAATTTCAATGAAATACGTCTTTTTAAGAGGCCAACTACATTTTTTGACAGCATTTTTTAAAGTTGCAGGTAAATTGAGGGAAACTTAAGGTTCTGACAGCATATTATCGTAATTACACGTGAAACACACCAGATGACAAACAAATTTAGAAGCGTTCAAAACATAATTAGTCAACTGAGCATCTTTATTTCTTCTTTTAAATTATAAATTACACAAATAAAATAACAAGTAGTAATATATTAGAAATGTTGTCTGCCAAAATTAAACAATACGTTATACTATGGAAACCAAACTGAATAAGTAACACATATGTACCCAAAAGTGGCACAGGCAATAAACCATACCGTTTTTAAACTAAAAAATACTAACTATTGTGTTTAAGGCCGTTTGTGTTCTATATTTGACAATTCCAACGTAATTTTTAACAACTTCTTTGAAATAAGTGGATTTAGCAGGAAAAATAAATAACAGTGACATGACAAAGCCTTTACAACAACAAAATACAGACCAATACTGTAGTGAGCATTGTTTATAACACCGAAAGCAGTTTGTAATAAGCACAACGCAGAGGGGCAAGCTGTTGTGATACGCTCTCTACATGAACCATAGAGGGCAGACTATTATGGTACACCGACAGGCGTACCTTACTGTTCATAGACCAAATAGGGGAGAGACTATTAGGGTACGCCGCCTGGCGTACCTTACTGTACATGAACTATATATGGGAAATTACTTAGGGTACGCCACACGGCGTACCTTACTGTACATGAACTATATGGACAATTTCTTAGGGTACGCCACCCGGCGTACCTTACTATACATGAACTATATGGACAATTTCTTAGGGTACGCCACCCGGCGTACCTTACTGTACATGAACTATATGTGCAATTTCTTAGGGTACGCCACCCGGCGTAATGTACATGAACTATATGTGCAATTTCTTAGGGTACACCACCCGGCGTACCTTACTGTACATGAACTATATGTGCAATTTCTTAGGGTACGCCACCCGGCGTACCTTACTGTACATGAACTATATGGACAATTTCTTAGGGTACGCCACCCGGCGTACCTTACTGCACATGAACTATATGTGCAAATTATTAGGGTACGCCACCCGGCGTAATGTACATGAACTATATGGGCAATTTCTTAGGGTACGCCACCCGGCGTACCTTACTGTACATGAACTATATGTGCAATTTCTTAGGGTACGCCACCCGGCGTACCTTACTGTACATGAACTATATGTGCAATTTCTTAGGGTACGCCACCCGGCGTACCTTACTGTACATGAACTATATGTGCAATTTCTTAGGGTACGCCACCCGGCGTACCTTACTATACATGAACTATATGGACAATTTCTTAGGGTACGCCACCCGGCGTACCTTACTGCACATGAACTATATGGGCAATTTCTTAGGGTACGCCACCCGGCGTACCTTACTGTACATGAACTATATGTGCAATTTCTTAGGGTACGCCACCCGGCGTACCTTACTGTACATAAACTACATGTATATTGGCAATTTCTTAGGGTACGCCACCTGGCGTACCTTACTGTACATGAACTATATACAGTGAAACCTGCTACTAAGGCCACCTTACTTTGGTCCCAAACGATATTTGTATAATGCTTAAGAAACCTTTATAAAGAGGCCACCTGTTTATAGTGGCCAATTTTTTACGGTCCCGAGAGTGGCCACTATATTCAAGTTTCACTGTAGTGTAATCCGAGCAACATTTAGTGAGCCCGCCCTCTTGTGGTTATTGCATTGTTACTGCGGTGTATGTCTATTGTGACATCACGTAAATGAATTGAAGATACACTGCAGTTTTTGTTAATTGGATTAGTCTATAGGCATGTTCCCATTGGACTTTCTTTTCCGCTGCCTCGCGGGAAGTTACCGCGACCTTCGGTAACATTCCTTCGTGTAATCTTCCCATGCGTTCCCATTTGCAATTGTTTTCAGTGCCCATGCGGAAAGTTACCGCGACCTTGCAGTAAACTTTTGCCGTGCAGGCACATAGTTTACTGCATGATCGTATTCATTTTACAGGGCGAAACTGTTCCCATTGGACTTTTCGATGGCCCTGTAAAACTCTCGCGGCTGAGCGGAAAGTTTTCCGCGGACTCTTTTACCCTGCAAGTTTTACATCGTGGTCGCGGTAGCTTTACAGGGACGCTAATTCTCCGTGCGTCCCCATTGGACTAAATTTTGTTACTCTCCCGCACAACCACGGTAGTTTTACCAAAATTAGTCCAATGGGAACACCACTTATGCCTTACTATACATGAACTATAACATGAGCAATTTGTTAGGGTACGTGTATGCCGCCCAGTGTACCTTACTGTAAGTGAACCATAGTCATTAGAGGGCAGTGTGCTACAGTACACCAGCAAGCGGACCTTATACACCTATCAATTGTGTGCCCCACCTAAGAGGTGGACAATGTCACTTTTTGAGTAGAGTTTTCCACCCCAGGGGCAAATTTTGAGTGACAAAATCCCCACCCACGGGGCAAATGTGAGGTCATAAAATAATGTTGGCTCCGCCCCTGCACAAACCAATAAGTCCCACTTTTCGAGGGCTATGTAAAACTGCCGCGACTGAGCGGAGAGTTTTATAACGTGGTCGGGTAACTTTACAGCGACGCTAATTTTCCTTGCATCCCCATTGTACTAAATTGTGTTACTCTCCCGCACAACCACGGAAGTTTTACCAAAAATAGTCAAATGGGAACACCACTTAAGACACACAAATCTAACCGCAGTCAAGGATAAGCTCCTACAGCATGTTGAGTTTACTGAGAATGTTGCCGACCAACTACATGTCCAGTATGAAGTGGCCAAACTCGTGTTACGCCTACTCAGGACTGCAAGGTGGTAGTGCAACTTTTTCATGTGTGGCATCAAGACGGCATAAAGACAGCCACAAGACGGTTCAGGACTAACGGCAGGCCAACATCTGTATGAGCCACCAAATTGTATGCAAAGGTTTGTGCTGCTTGTTCTATAGCAGCCGATGATCTCTGCAAGGGGAGGGTGCCATGGTCATAGGTGTAGCAAAGCAACAATGGAAGTGGCACAAAGCAGATTGAGCAGGGCAGGTAGAGCAGGGCAGATGGGGAGACCCGGCATCATGGTGTGGGCGAGTGTCATTGCGCATTCACAAACAGATAGGCCTATTGGATGAATGTCATGAAACCACAGTCCTTCAATTTTCCGCCTCGACGGTGAGATCAACTTTTCTCGGTCTCTTGTCTATTTGTTGATTGTAACGAGTCTGTTAATGGAATACAGTAGTTTGCTAGTACATGTACATGTATCTGGCTCAGCACTGATGCAGTTTCGTCTTTCGGCAAGACAGGCCAACATCGCAGTTCAAGTAGAATCACAAGTCAACTGTGGAAGGAATCACAAAAAATGAGGTAACGCACACTCTTGTTACAACACCCACTGAAATAAAGCTCCCCTGATATGTAAAGCTCTGCTTAATTTAAAGCTTCCCCATTACATGTAGCCATGTTAGCTATAGCGCTCTCTGGGTATAAACCTCAAATTATATGGTTTGGTTTCTTTAAAGATGTATTGTCCGTGCATTTTGGCTGTGTCACCCCGAAAAATAAATTGTTTTCTTCAATTGATTTTTTTCTAGAAACATTGGCTTTCAAATAAGACATCAGTGAAGAACAATGACGAACGTTTAGTTATTTAACAATTACTGTCAATATATATTTCAAATTATTGGTGGTCTGCCAATAATCAACTCACTGCAAGGCCGACTTGCCCAAGTCCGACTTCTCATGTTCGTCTGAATTGGGAAACATACAGTGCACCCATGGACTAATGGCCTGTCTCCACTAGTCCAGAGGGTGCACTGTACACTGTGCATTACCGGCCAAACACGGTAAGTCAGACTAGGGCATGACTAGGGCAAGACACAGAAACTACCATATAAAAAATGGCATTTTAAAAGTATGATTTCCTTTTGTTAAATTAAAGTAAATGCTTTAGAATCGAATTTACTGAGAACCACGGACAATATAACTTTTAAGAGCACTACAAATAATGAGAAGTTATTGTATTAAGATTTTAAGTTTAGGATGAAAGCATATTTAAAGAGCTAGAGTCCCCCTTGACGAACCCAAAGATTCCAGACTTAAAGATTCAAATTATTCAGTCACCGCGACTAACTCAACTGTTTACCATTACCAACTCGACTCGAACAAACCCGACTGCTGTGTGTACTCGGAGCACAACAGTCGAGTTGGTAAAATGGTCGAGTTGGTTCAAAGGCGAGTTGGGATATGGGAACCTGTCTAATGTTTAACACGTGCCAGTGCACTCGACATGAACTTGGCGCATGATAAGGAGCGTGCAAAGCAGATCTTCCCAAGATTTGGTCGAGACCAAATTTTGACTTGCATCTCTCTGACTGGTTGACTACTGAAATATGACAGCCAAGTGGGGAATCCACCAAGACGATACATAGAGTGAGTAGCACGCATTTTAAGAAGAAATAGGCATTCAAAGATTTCTAAGCGAGATGGACTGTAGCTAGTGTTACCGTGCTCATTTCAGTTCGTTGATAAGAAAATAGGAGGAAATGTACGTACTGATGATAAATGTTTTCCGTGCCTTCTTATGATGGTGTCGGTGAATTGATTCCGAGTCCTGTGTGGGGTATACGAAAATACGCCGTCTTTGTCATCAAGTTCAGTCTTTTTCACCTGCAATAATTAGGGTATAACAAAATATAACGTTTGTAGTTTAAAGCTGTAGACATTTAACACTACACGTCTCTGTGTGAAGAATGTACAAGTCATACATGTACATCACCTATTAAGGCTATCATGTACAAATCATGAGTACCGTACAGATATGTTTCTGCACCAGCTGCATGCATATTCGTGATCAATCCTATATGCGTACGTACGCCTGTCCTCCGGATGGCTCCGGCGGTTGGATTTTTTGAATGGGAATCAAAATCGCCAGCGGCGCCATCGGAATGAAAGTTATAGAATACCGTCCGGAAGATTTCAAAAACACATGCGGCTTTTATTCATTATTCATTTTTCATTATTTTGTAAAACAGGTGCCCGAGGGGTACATAGACAATGATAGAGGTGCACTTCCGTTCGTTTTCACGTCTGCCATCATTGCATGACAGGCAGACACTGATGAGACATAATTTTTCATTGGCCAAAATTCGATGTCGCTATGGCAACAGCCAATCAGATGACGGAATACATACGTGTACAGAACGTCCGAAGATTGCCGAAGTGAGATCGGGGGCGCGTTCAATAGCACATTACATACGTACGCCGGTATTGGGTATTTTGCTATACCTTCACCGTTGAAGGTATTGTCAGTATGCTCTATTGAACGCGCCCCGGGACTTCAGTCGGATTTGCAGTCTCGCGCGGCTACACTGAAACACGAACAGTGGAATTGTGTGTCAGCACTTGGATCTCGCGCTCAAGACTATCGTCTGCCGTCTGATTTCGAAAAATCTGGTTGATTGGTCGGAATTTCTCGGTTTGGCGCCATATATATCGATTTCTTTCATGAACAAGTATTGAAAGTACGTTGAAGTTCCAAATTTTTGAAAATAATTTCGGCGGCGGCCATTTGGTCATGCGGGCGGAGGACGGTATTCTATGACTTTCATTCCGATGGCCTAAGAGGTTTTCATATGAATAAGCCAGTTCGGAATCTCGCGCGCGCAATGAACGTCTATGGGATTGTGTCAAAGGTCATTTGAGATAAACACAATGCATACGTACAGGTAGCCCCGCGAGCAGTGCTTCGGTTTCCGGAACCTTAGCCCTGTGTTCTGCTATACACCAAATCTGTGGCAAACTCACGCAAATGAAATTTGGCCCACGGCTCTGATATTTGCTCAATAGGTGCACTCACCCCAGTTTATAAATATTCCGAAGAGTACGCATCGATCCGATGTCTAGTTTCGGTGAAATCGTGGGGACAGTTTGAGACCTTTCTCGCAATGAAATTCACACTCTTTGACCAAAAATCAAATATGCGCATGCGCGAGGGCGGAGAGGTCAACATAATAGCGCCATCTCGCGACGGCGTCGTCACGTACCAGCTGCACAACGGCTGTTTCATGAGAGAGCACATCGACTCTATCGCGCGGTACGTTCTATAGATCTACACGTACAGCGCGCGCTGCAGGCGATGCCATGCCGCCAAGCCAGATGTTTGATCATTTTTGACGAGTAAAAGAGGTACTGTAGTCCGTAGGTAGGTAAATGTACGCCACCATAGAGTCGATGTGCTCTCTCATGAAACAGCCGCTGTGCAGCTGGTACGTGACGACGCCGTCGCGAGATGGCGCTATTATGTTGACCTCTCCGCCCTCGCGCATGCGCATATTTGATTTTTGGTCAAAGAGTGTGAATTTCATTGCGAGAAAGGTCTCAAACTGTCCCCACGATTTCACCGAAACTAGACATCGGATCGATGCGTACTCTTCGGAATATTTATAAACTGGGGTGAGTGCACCTATTGAGCAAATATCAGAGCCGTGGGCCAAATTTCATTTGCGTGAGTTTGCCACAGATTTGGTGTATAGCAGAACACAGGGCTAAGGTTCCGGAAACCGAAGCACTGCTCGCGGGGCTAACGTACAGGGTGCGCCTTTGTTTATCTCAAACCATCGGTCGTCAAAGTCGGGAGACGCATGCGCAGTCGAGACTCCGAACTGGCTTATTGGTGGTGAGAATAAAACGTGGTAGGCTTACTACCGACTACTCTGTAGTGTAGGCCTATTCATGCTATTTGGCGATTGATCTGATTAATCCGAGTCTATCATTGCCTATGTAGGTCTACCCCTCGGGCACATGTTTTACAAAATAATGAAAAATGAATAATGAAAAAAAGCCTCATGACATGTGTTTTTGAAATCTTACGGACGGTATTCTATGACTTTCATTCCGATGGCCTTCCTTAGTTCATGTAGTTAGCATGGCCATGGTTAGGGCTTTTTAGTTTTCAGGTCTATTCACCAACAGAACAATCCGCACAAACACACTTTGATCTCTGTCATCTCTGTATTACTTGATGACCATCATCTCCACAACAGTACTAAATGTATAGATGGATTGGTTTTCAAAAAGAAACGGAAACAGTGCAATTATTTCGCAAAATCGATACTGCACCCACCTGTTCACGATGATTTCTTAAAAGTTCAGTCAAACGGTTGTACCGTCATGGTTCCCCGACTCATGACAACGTGTTCAATATTGTTCAGATTGTTCAGTGGTACACTGACACTAGACTGGTTAGACTGGTTGCCGCTCCACATATTCCACATACAACAACCGACGAGGACCGGGTACGTGGTGTAGCGCTGTACTACTGTAGCACCCGTACCGTAGGGGGCGTTCAACGGGTGGAAGGTTGTTAACTGTAAACAAAAGCAGGAAAAACACTTGTTGAATATGCTGTTCACTTAAGCATGGGTCTGCCTCAAGTGTTTAATTTTAACAAGTTCTGCTGCTCTAATAAAATTAAACAATGCAATAAAATTAAACAATACATTAAAACTAATTTTAGGCTTTACCTAATACGGAAATAATTCCCAAATAAAAGTTACGTGTGTTTGTGTGCAAGACACTATTTTGATTTAAACATGTGTATAACAACACCTTAAATTTGTGTGGCCACAGATATAACTTGTTTACTATGAAACAGGCAGATAGTAAACAAGTCTTAGAATTCAGATGGCCATGGCTCCACTACATAGTGCAGTTAATTCCCTACCCTGGTACTTTCCTCTAGCCAAAACAAACAGGGTACATACAGTGCTCCACTAGTCTGTAACCACAAACTATCCCAGGCTAGGCTACTCTGGCCAACCAGTCACTCATCACTTCCATTAGGCCTAACCACAGAGCCTGGGTTTTATGACCCTGGGTTTCAAGTTACTTACACATGGCCACAGGACTTACACATTGTGCACAATGTGGTTTACTCTGTGCCCTGCCATGTGCAGCACTCAGTACATGCAATAAAAACTTTATGTATGCACTACACTAACTGCTAAGAATACTATAAAGTTAAGAAATAATTTAAAACAATAACTTCACTGAATTCATTCAGTACAAGTACATGTATATGAAAGGAAAATACAAAATAATCACTTAAAGATTGTTGTTAAATAAAACAGTAAATTCCACACTTTAGAACACACATGGTCAAGTCTGATCTAACTTGATTTGTGTCCGAACTTCTGAACATTGTATAAATTACAATTGAAGTGCAAGTAGCACACGGTGAAAGTGTGAGAACTTTAATATTTGTAGAGTTTAACCATGAATGATTTCTATACGAGCAAATAAAGTCAACTACCATTGGTTGAGGTAGGAAGTGTTTCAGTCATTGAAGAAAACAATATTAGTTAATTAAGAAGTTATATAATAAAAGAAAACAGCAACATACCTGTAAACAAAAGGAAGGAAAAGCACTTGTTGAATATGCTGTTCTTCCTCCCTGGTTCACTCATGGGTCTGCCTCAATAGTGACATGGGGCCAATTTCATAAAGCAGTTAAGCAGAAAAATTTGTGTGCTTTATAAAAATGGGTTAATAAACAAAATTGTATACTTCAACTTGTGTTTTTAGAAAGAATAGCAGATATTCTTGTGAAAAACACAAGTTGACATGCAATTTCGAATATATTGACCCATTTTTATAAAGCAAACAAATTTCTGCTAACATGCTTTATGAAATTGGCCCCAGGGGCCAATTTCATAAAGCTGTTTAGCAGAAAAAGTTGCTTAATCCAAAATTGGTTTGCTTTTAATATAAAATGTTTTTTTTGGTCAAAATCTTATATGATGTGCATTACAATTGACTGGTGTTCTGCTATTCTTGCAGTAAAAAGTTGACATACAATGTTGACTATTAACCCATTTTTATTAAGCAGACAAATTTTTGATTAAGCAAATTTATTTGCTAAACAGATTTATGAAATTGGCCCCAGCACAGCCAACAAAGCACTTTCCTGTACTCCGGTCTATCCCATTTGTCTACATTGTAAGAACAGACTAGACCATTAACATTTTAGGGGGGATCTAAACTCTGCTCTCTACATACGTCATGCATTTATTATTCGAAGCGCATAACCGTTAATTTTCAAAGCGCGCTGCGCGCTACGGCACAATTAAGTTTATAACAATTTGAAATGGAATAGAAATTTTAAATATTAACCTTATAATATTACACATACCCATTATATAGCATCAAAAATCAAATTCAAACCTTGTCTGTATCATCGTAAATAAACACGCGCGAAACACTGACGAATCGTACCCGACGATTAACGATAATGTCCGGGCGTGCATTCGGGTAACTTCGGGAACCTTCGGAAAAAGGAGGAATTCCTCCTGTTTCAATTTGGCGGACTGGCGGTTGCCGGACCTTAAAATCAGTTAAGTTATCGAATTTGTTGGTCCGGGAACCAGACTATAATGATTAGGACTGGGTTTCGGGTAGGTTCAAACACTTTTTCCGTAGTTCAAATATATAAGGCCTATATAGCTAGCTTTCATATATATTTTTTTTTTCATAATTTTTTCTTCAAATACAGTTTTCCGCTCTCTGATAGATCTTTGATTCTCCTGTATTTTTTTTGTTTTCGTCATTCGTTTTCTTTGTAATTGTTCATTTTAATCTATACTTAGTCTATACTTTCTAACATATATAGCATTTTTAAAAACGTATGTTAAGAAACGTTTGAAATATTTGTCTTTTCCATTCGTTTTTGGCTCATTTTACCTAAAAGGCCGGGGAAAGAAAATGGGTCCCACTTTTTGGGATTCAGTTGGAAATAAGTGGGCAAACTTTGCCCAGTTTGTAACCAGATGGGTAGTCCCATTCACAATGATCTTTGTTGCCCCACACTATATAGTTTGGGAATGTTCATTGTTTATTTTTGTACCCTAATCCCGAGCGATTTATGACTTGGCCGGATTAGGCAATTACTGTTGCAGGCCAAGGCCACAGGTCTTGCGTTGCACACTGTACTGCTGCACTTACAGTGTATTCATGTATATGGCATGTGGGACCATAGATTGGTTCCCGATCCCTATAGATTGGTTTGCTTGTTGCGAAAATATGGGGTTCGGTAAAGGGCATCCTGAGATCTCAGGGAATTTCCACTCTGCAAAGCGACGTAACAATACCCTGAGGAAATACACGCACATTTGTGGTGTGAGCCGGCTGTTGTCTTGAGCCAACTCACGCCCCAGTCATTTTGATGTAATTAAATGAAATTAGTCATGTTTTGGTCAAAATTCCAAATATCTATATTTTCTACAAATTTGTTTGAGTTTTTGTTCTTTGTCACGTTAATCATATCGATAATTCCTGCAACATTTGTGTCTACTACGCATTTTTTTAACAAAATTAATCAGAGGGATGCGGAACGAGTAACGTAATGTACTGTTCAATAGAAATAGCGACCAATCGGCGAGCGCGTTAGATCGGACATGGACCGTGTTTACAAACTGCGCGCACGTGTGGCACTGGTAACAAGGTCGATCGTGGAAACACCGAACGCCACATATAACAAGCCTCATGATTGGTCTAGAGAGGCGACAAGATTTCTGTCGCTAGTCCCACCGCCAAATGGGGCTTTTTTCAACAGGGCCACTGTACGCAGGAGTGAGGGAGTGCGTTAAAGGGGCACTGTTGCAAGAGGATGGGTAAAGGGCAGCCATGACGGGCAGAATTCTTCCCGTCACGTGGTTATTATTATTTTGTTTTTTAGTAAGTGCGCAGATTTTGCATTGACATTTGTAACTTGGCCGTGCTTGTCGAACATATCCAATTATGTAAAGTACATTGCCTAGCTAAGCAAAGGGCTTGGCAAATTTTGAAATATAAAAAAACACAATGCGCACGCGCAAAAACGACCAATTACAGATCAAGATGAAGCGCCCTTTACCTGGGCTGCGTTCTAAACACGCGAACATTGCAAACGTTTTTATCGTTCGCCAAGAACTGGTACCCGGCTATTCATAGACGAGTGCACAAAAGTACTGTAACCAGTGGCGAACGTTGGCAACGTTCGCGTGTTTAAAACGCAGCCCAGTCCTTATATTCTCCTGTGTGGAATATGTGGACGGGAACCAGTCTAGTGGAACCATGGAGAAGACAATATTTTGACATATATGCAATGTTAAAAATATGCGAAATGTTTACATAATGCAATGTTAAAAATATATATGCGAAGTTTTGACATTCATATGCGATGTTTAAAATACGGTGTGTTATTTCGACATGCGATATTCAATGTGTGGGATCGCCTTTAGTGCGGATGATCTTTCAATATATATCGATATATATACACTGGATGAAGTATGCAATATCACACTATGAGCAACTAACAATGGAAATTGAGCACAAACCATTGTTATTAACAATGTACGTGTGTGCCCAATTTCCATTGTTAGTTGTTCATAGTGTCAGTTGGCTATACGAGAATTGAAGTCACGCGCGGGCCCGGCCGCCATTGTACCTCACGAACAATACTTGGCCTAGACTGCTCATGCGATCGATTGCATGCCACTCAACACATGTAGACCATGACGTACCGTAGTGAAGACAGTATGACCAGTCTAAGCAATGCATTGTATTAGGTGGTGTACAATGGCGGACGTTGGCATCAACGTCATTGCTTCATCCAGTGTATACATATATGTCACCCAGCTATCATTCACGTGATGTGTATCACGTGATAAGAAACACGTGGGCGATGATAACCGTTTCCCTTCGTTTATTTAGGCATGATGTACAATGTAGTTGAATAAACTAGACCACACCATAAGCTACGCGATGAAGGTCAGAAATAAAGGTTGCCTCGCCGTTATGTTTTTAGCATCGCATATATAATTATGTCAGAATTTTGCATATTTCTAGCATTGTAAGGCACAGGCTCGTCAGCAATGCGCGTGCGAAATTCGTGCCACGAAATACGCAGCTCCGTGTAGCAAAGGCACGGAGCTGCGTATTTGGTAGCACGAATTTGGCGCGCGCGCATTGCTGACGAGTCTGTGCCTTTATTAAAGGAACACACCTTCTTTGTTGGGCTATTTTGGGCTCGAAATAGACCCATACATTATTCTGAAGCGCATTCGAGAGTAAATTAGATATATCCTGAAAAGACGCCGTCAAATTTAGCCGTTTTTGAGCACTTTTGAAAAATCCAAAGTCACGTGACTTTTCGGAACCAAATTCTGGTTCCGAAAAGTCAAGTGGTCTTGTGAGTTAGTTGTATTTCCAGCCGTATAAAAGTTTGTTACTGCAGAACTGCACCAAATTCAACTTTGATTTCCCCCAATATTTATAAGTAATTCACAAAAGAGAGACTATTTATACAGGTATGAAACAAAGTTAAACATAAGTATGAAAATTCGAACATAATTGTTTGTTTCGAGATTCCGGAGAACGGGAGCGAGCGCGTGCTACGGCAGGCTACCGTGGAGTGTAGAAATTTGCCCCGCGCAGTACACGGCAAATAGCCCCAGTGCACACACACACGGAAGGGCGTGTTGCTTCGGTGCACTGCTAAGCACTAAAATGTGTTTAGCACAGGATTTGTTTGCTTTATTTTGCTAAAATGGATTGCCAGCCAAAATCGTAAGTGATGTGTATTGAAAGGTATTATCCTACTCTTGTGAAGAACACAGTTTGGCGTATAATTTTGGCTTGTAATCAATTTTACAAAGCCAATAAATTCTGTGGCGTTTTTAGCATATTCAACACATTGTCGTGAGTCGGGGAACCAGACTGCATGCAACAGTTTGTCACACTGTGCGGTCAGCATGGTATACATAATAGTATCGACTTTGCGAAAATAATTGCACTGTTTTCGTTTCTTTTTGAAAATAAATCCGTCTATACATTCATCGGGTAACTATAGAATGCAGGGCCCACTATTACTTCAATCTCCACGTCTCCGGAGACGTAGTCACGGACTTGCACATTCATATATTGCGCCCTCTTTAAAATGAACTGTGAATATATTGCGCCCTCTATATTGCGCCCTCTTTACAAGCTAGACTGGTTCCCGTCCACATATTCCACACGGGAGAATCGCAATATGCGAACTAATTTATAGGGATCGGGAACCAATCTATGAAAAAGCAGGGGCTCGGAAATGCCCACTATACTTCAATCTCCACGTCTCCGAAGACGGAGTCACGGACTTGTCCAGAGTCTGGAAACAGAGGGCGTTCTACGAGTCTGGAAACAGAGGGCGTTCTACGTTTCAACTTAATTCGATAACCCCCGCCCCCAAGGTAAATAAAGTCTGGAAACAGAGGGCGTTCTACGTTTCAACTTAATTCGGTCACCCCCCTCCCCCCTCCCCCTTTTGGCGTTTTACTGGTTACTATTTCGACACAAAACAGAACTCCCCAACCCTCTGAAATTTCGAAAATTATTGACGAGAGTCTCCGCGTCGCCGCGCCGCTCCTCCAGAGACCCTTTTACTTAGAATAATCGCGGCACGTTTAAAAAAAGGTAAATAAAGTCTGGAAACAGAGGGCGTTCTACGTTTCAACTTAATTCGGTCACCCTCTCCACACTCCACCCCCCCCAACCCTCCCCCACATTCACAACCGTCTCCGCGTCTCCGCTCCTCCAGAGACCCTAGGCTCTTACCCGGAATAATCGCGGCACGAGAGGGATGTTTCAAAAAGGTAAATAAAGTCTGCAAACAGAGGGCGTTCTACTTTTCAACTTAATTCGAGGGCGCTTTTAATTAAAGGGCTTATTTAGGATTTTTATCAATGAAATCTATGCTTTAAAACCACTCTACTCAGTTAAAGTCATAAAAATCCTATTTGGAGCTTGCTTTGGGGGTTAAAACAAATGTTTTTCGTTTTTATGCTAATGAAAATATGCATATTCATGACCAAGGTCACTATGTCACAAGAGGCAAACACAGGAAAATCACATTTAACTGTGCACAAAAGATTCCACTTTTTTCTCAAGTTTCCTGAAACTTTTGTAATCCATGGCTGTTTGAGTTTGTTTTACATGTCGCCTGCTGTAAGCCATGACACAACTGGGGGTAGAAACTGCAGCAATTTGCCACAAGTCCAACTTGAAGTCTTATGTTTTTTTCTTAACTTTTCCCTTCTGTCTTCCTTATGTGATGCACTCAAAACAGCGCCCTCTGTCTGTGATTTATTGCAGTGAAATCTTAAAAGTTGAAAAAAGACCACCTTTTATTGATTTTACATCAAAGCGAACAATTGATTGCTTTCCGGTGACGTCACGCCTTCCATCCACCATTTTGGTTGGCATTTTTCATAACGCACTTGGCTCGAGTGATAACCGGCAAAATTAAGAAAAGCGAATTGGTTGCACTAATATCTCCATACCTTGCTTTAGGTTGTTGCGCCAAGGCTTTTGTATCGATAAAGATAAAAAGGTATTTCTTCAGGCAAAAAATCGCGATCAAGTAGAAGCACTTTGAAATTCGTGTTTACAAGCTGACTGCATGCTCAATATTTTGAACGTATCGCAACGCGCGTGTGTGGCATCTTCGAATGAAAATACGCTGGTTAGTATTTTTTACGCGTGTTCATGTGCGTCTATTGGCGCGCTCGTGTACGCGCGTGACTGTTGCCCACCACACATTCCCGGATGTTCTACGTCATCGAAAGCAATCAATAGTATGTCTTGCTGAACAAGTAATCCGTCATTATGAAGCAAAGCTTAGGCACAAAGTTGTTTAGCATGTCACGCCCTTTAACGAATTCACGGCAAAGTTGTGCTTTCGACCACAAGAGGGCGCTCCTCTTCCGTCTCCCTAGACTGGTTCCCGTCCACATATTCCACAGGAGAATATAAGGACAGGTAAAGGTAGACTGGTTCCCGCTCCACATATTCCACATATGACGACTGAATATGAGGACCGGCTACTGTGGTGTTTAAAATAGCACTTTAAGCATTACGTCATGCATTTATTTTTAGGAGCACAATCATAACCGTTAATTTTCAAAGCGCGCTGCGCGCTATATGGCATGAGTGTACAACAATTTGAAAGGGGTTATTCCATATTTGACCAATACAAATTTAATATATTAAATATGCCCATTTTAATATACATGTAGGATAGCAGAAAAAAGAAAATTCAAAAATTCAAACCTTCTTCCTCTATGGTCTGCATCACCCAGTGAGCTCCATATTGTATATTGTACATGTAATTTAAATCTGCTGTTTCAATCCCGTAACTATAGCCATTCATACGGTTACCGTAACTATAGCCACTGATAGCCACTGCTTAGTTTTAAATCTGTGGCATCGCCATAAATACACACGCAGCGGCACGCGTAAGTACGTGCACGTGACGTCAATTCAAATTCTCGAAACAGTGACGAATTGTACCCGAAGATTAACGGTAACGTCCGGACGACCGGATGTGCACTCGGGTAACTTCGGGAACCTTCGGAAAAAGGAGGAATTCCTCCTGTTTCAAAATGGCGGAATTGGCGGCTGCCGGACCTTAAATTCAGTGTAATTGGTCGTCTTTGCGCGTGCGCATTGTGTTTTTTATATTTAAAAATTGGCCAAGCCCTTTGCTTTAGGCAATGTACTTTATTTACATAATTGGATATGTTCGATACGCACGACCAAGTTACAAATGTCAATGCAAAATCTGCGCACTTACTAAAAAAATAAAAATAATAATAACCACGTGACGGGCAGAATTCTGCCCGTCATGGCTGCCCTTTTACCGATCCCTATATTTTCGCAATAAGCGAACCAATCTATAGGGATCGGAAACCAGTCTAACGCGTCCCGCGTCTTCGAAGTTCTCTCCTCGGTCACTTTGTACTTCGGAGATTTTTTTTATTACGAAGTCACGGCAAAGTGATACTTTCGCAAACCAAAGGGCGCCGTCTCTTCGATCACATCGTCTTTGAAAAGGTGCTGTCGCGTGGGCCCTGTATTCTAGCTATAGTTCCTCCGTTGGTGAGTAGCCTCCATGTTACAGCCATGACAGCCTGGCATGATAGGAATACTAGACAACTCGAACCCGGGACAACTCGACCCCTCTACTTTTAGTAGGCTAAAAGTGTTTTGGTATTTTTTTTCGTATACATTGAACAGAGATTTTAAGCATATTACCTCCTGGAATCAACAGAGAATGTAATTTTAAGATATAGCCTACTTCCCACTTGCACTTTTGTTGCAAATGTTGCTTTTCTGTAGAAAAATCACGTTTTCTTCTTCAAAAATTGCCTTCAGTTAGTGCACAAGATAACCATTCACGCGCGCGCGCAGCGCCCCCCATTGTCGCGCTTACACACAGACCGCAAGCCACGTCATTTTGCACTGTTTTGTGCATTACTTCATGCAGTAATTTTATCATTTATTTATCTCAGAAATGCAACATTTGCGAAAGAAGTGTCAGTGGGAAGTATATCTTAGAATTGAATAAGCTATCGATTCTTATAAATTCACTGAAATCCGTGTTCAATGTATATATGAAAAGAAATTCAGTGTTTTTCTGACTTTTACATTGGGATGTTATCATTTTCTATACAACACTTTTAGCCCCTTACCAATTTAACCCCATTCGCTATCTTGAATTTTCCTGCACGACCAAGATGGCCGCCGTACTCCAAACTAAAATTTTACTTTACAGTCAAAATTACTTTTAGAAGGCTAAAAGTGTTTATTTGACATTTATATTGGGACGTTATCATTTTGTATGTAACACTTTTAGCCCCTTAACATTTTAACCCCTTCGTCGTGTGGAACATTCGAGCACGCCCTCAATAGTCCAAATACCCGTGTGAAAAATCTTACCGTAAATTCCAAATCAGACATTTAAAAGCACACCATGGAGGTCCTTGTAATCTCAAGACTTCTGTACCCTTGTCGTTCTTTTTCCATGAAGACTCAAACATCAAAAAAGGATAAAAGGGAGCAACATTTGGAGTAAAATCGACAAATCTGGAACAGACGGGGGACTTGACTTCGCTACTACTATCGCGTCAAAAGGAAAGTAGTCCCACCAACCAGTCCGGTACAATTCCAAATCAGGAAACATTTATTTTGTTTCCAGATTTGGCGACATGTTTCCAGAATAGAAGATAAATCACAAAAACCGTAAAAACTAATTCTCTTAGAAACTTAGAATAAAACATCAAATTTTATGATTTAAAGGGATTCTATGTAAGAATTCTCAAATATGAAACTCAACTTTGTTATATTTTGAACTGTTATCATACTTCATTTTAATCAAAGAAAAATTCAAAAAGCAAAATCTTGAGACTGCCAGGCTTCACCGCCAAGCCACTTTCAGCAAATATTATCCCATTCATAAGGAATGTGTTCCATCTTGTGGCGTTATCGTTACCAATCGTTACCAAAAGATATATGGCGCCAAATATCACAGGTAAAAGTTCCCCGACAGATAGAAGGATCTGTTTCCTGAAATGGAGACACATTTTTCAGGTGGTGGAAATGACCCCTTTTTAGGAAACATTATGACCCGTCTCCAAATTTGGAGACATTAAAGTGTTTCCAGAAATGGGAACTTTTAAGAGGTTATTCAGTTTCCTGTTTTGGAGACAGTGAATGCCTTTCCAGTTTTGGAAACAGGCTTCCTATTTTGGAGATGTCCCTATGTTTGCCAAGGTGCGAAATAAAACAAAAAACAAAACATTTTTTACTAAATTATTGTACATGTAGGCCCACATGTAAAGGATAAAAATCACATGAATATCGTATCCTACTATACAAGTTCACAGCATTATGGGTGTGGACAACACACAAAAATGCATTTTATGCAAAAACAATACTTGTACATGTATGTACATGTTCCAGGCAGTCAATGAGTGAAAAATAATGTACATGTACGTACATGTAGTGATATTAATTGAAAGTTACATAATGATGGTAGACTGTTGTACGGTACATGTATATGTATATGTATTCTTGGTATACATGCAGCGCGTCGGTACACTGGACACCTGGGGCCGATTTCACTAACGCGTTGCGATGATCGCTAATGCCCAAATCAATCGCTAAACTCGAAATCCATCGCAACTTTGCGATCAACTTCAAAGAGCGATTTCACAAAAACTAAGCGATGGTGTTGGCCATCGCTAGTTGATTTTTAGCGATGAATATTTAGCGACGACTAATTTGTCATCGTAAATGGAAACATTAATCGCTAAAATACAATTTCGCGTTATTTTCAGTGCGTCTCGAAATGGCGTTTCAGTTGTTGTACATAAACAATGCAAGAGCATTACAGAGAGAGAGAGGATTTTTAGGGACAGGACGAATCCTCTGGATTCATATAGTGACAAAAAGATGCACAAATATTATCGGTTTACGCGGAATGGCGTCATGAGAATTATTGACATTTGCAACCGTTGAAGTATTTGTGGCTTTCAGGTTTTACGCTATGCTGCTTCTATTCCACAACATCCGATTATGGCATATCTGAAGCTAGTGTCTGCAGAATCGTGCATCGAGTCACTGAATTTATGGTTGTTTACGCGTTACTAAGCGATCGTCCTCGTCCAATAAATGTATTTATAATTAATACTCATCGCTATTGCGACGGCTTTAGTGAAATGCAAAATCCATCGCCATCGCATAACGATGGATTTGAATTTAGCGATCATTCTAACGATGATCGCAAAACAGCGTGTTAGTGAAATCGGCCCCTGGCACTGTTTCCATTTATTACTATACTGCTGCCATCAGGAAATTTTGCTTCAACTCGGTGGCATGCTGTACGACTCGAGTCATGACTCGGGTCCGAATTTTTAAGGACTCAGACTCTGACTCAGCCAGTTAGGACTCGGGCAATAAAGAACTCAAAGGGCCGAGTCCATCAGAGTCCAGTTAAAAAATGAATACAATATTTCACACAAAGTACACTATTACCAGCACTAGATTTTGAAATAGCGCCAATTCCAAATTTATTTTGGGGCCCAAATGATTTTAGGAAACATGACCTGTCTTCAGATTTGGAGACATGTTTCCAGAAATGGGAACTTTTAAAAGGTTATTCAGTTTCCTGTTTTGGAGACAGTGAAATACTTTTGAGAATGTGAAACAAGTCAATTCAACCGCTGAAGGGGCCACCACCTCCCCCGTACGCAATATTTGTGATATCACCCATACCGGTATACTACGTTGGGTGTTGCCATGCGTTGGCTCTAAAACCACCTCCCTCCCTCCCTCCTGTGCATGTGTGTACGTACTTTATGAATATACCATACACAGGTTTTGTTGTTTTAGCCTATGTTAGTCATTTAATGACTATACTTGTACATATATACATGTGTACTGTACAAATGTACAGGTACATTGTAGGTTTAGTTTTGGGAGCATGTTTCCAAAATAGGGTCATGTTTGTCGGGGACCTCCATTATGTCGGTTTATGTACACTTACATGTATTAACACAAAATATGTCAACTCTTTTGCATGCGATCCCCTATTAGTCAGGGAATTTTGCTGAAACCTGGGAACTAAATCCTTACCAAATAATTTCTTCGCCAATGTGTTAGTGAAGGTGTCTACTAACACCTCTTAAAAAGTTGAAATTCAATTCCCCTAGGAAACCACGTGACAGCTTCTAAAAGTTTTACCTTAAAAATACAGTACAGACAACAGCCGTTGACAAAGCGCCCATTTGTTTCGAATGGTGTGCACCTAAGCAGACGACTGTTTTGTGTTTCATACTGGCGCAAATACGGGCAGCGCTGTGATTGGATTGGATTCTGGTGCTGCTCCTGTGGTTTTCTGTGATTCTGAATCGAATTCTGAGGTTTTTAAAATGATGAAAGGTCAGGGTCACGTGACTAAGCTGAGAATCGGGGCCATTTCCAAGATGGCCGCCATTGAAATTTACAGGTGCCAGGCGTAGGCCGTGTCAGCTAGGTGTAGGTATACTTAGAGTCGGCCGATTTTAAAAATCCTGGTGTTGATACTATGGTTTTTCCATGGTGCTGAATCCAATTCCGAGGTTTTTATAACGATGAAAGTTCAGAGTCACGTGATTAGGCTGAGGATCAGGGTCATTTCCAGGAACTTGCCTTTTTACCCAGCGTGCACTGCCTAAAAACAGCTCGATTTGCCAGGTACAGGCCTATTATATAGACCGTCACGTATCGAATAGCCGCCATTTCGTTTTCTTGGGCACCTTTTGTTACTTAAACCGTTCAACAATGGAAGCACAATATTTGCAATCATGCATGTCCTCAAAGAACAAAGAAACTGCCCCACAGAATCGCGGCTATTCGATACGGTCTATAGCGCGAAGGCGGGACTGTAGTAGCATTTATGCAAATATAATAATATAGTGCAAATCTACACGCAACTGGTCTATCATTGGCACCGAGTGGCACTAAACGTCCCCGAAATGTACCACACACACTTTCTTAACAATGTGCGCTTGTGTGAACAGAGGCTAAATATTCTTACAAAAGTTGAAGTTTTGCCTTCGGAATTGCTTAGTAATTTCTGGAATCGGCAAGCTACCTCATATAATCGAATATAAATGAAATGAATCGATTTCTACTAGCAATCGATTCCTCAAACATCTGGAATCGCGATTACGATTCTTAAAGTGGGATAGATTCTACCCGATTCCGGCGCCGAATCGCCCAAGCCCAGTATTATAATGACGTGGGTGTTACTGTTATGTCCGAGCGGTCAAGCACGTCGAACTCAAGTTCCTGTGCCAGTACTATGGTTCGATTCCAGGCCGTGACGGGTTGTGGCACTTGTGCTCTTGAGCAAGGCACTTAATCACAATTGTTTCGTCCTTCGGAAGGGATGTAAAGCCGTTGGTCCAGTGTGTTACATGTAACGTACTTTAAAGATCCCAGAGTATTCTTTCGTGAAGAGCAAGGGGAGGGATTCCCCGGTGTCTCTGGCCGTTTCTAATTCAACTTAGAAGTTGATAGTTATTCGAATATCTATGTTAATTGATCTCTATGTTAATTGATCCCATTCCTGTAATTGGCGGTTCTTCCGCTGTTGGATGTGGTGAATAAATAAATAATAGAGCCTTTCAACCGACAGCCATGCATGTGAGGGTCCGGAGCTGCGTTCCACATCAGCAGCGTAAATACGGGGGTCAGATTCCCCTCCCCCCACGGAAAATCCTGTATTGCCCTGAAAAAAGGCAAGGAAATATGGAAAATAAAGGTGTTTTTTTTATAACGATAGGGCCTATACCTACCTGTAACTGACTGGATGTCTGCTGATAGTGCTGTATGCCCTGATTATACATGCACCCCCCCCCCCCCCCCCCCCCCCGTCGCCCTTCCCCCTCGCTAAAAAGCAATGCAAAAATGTGCATATTCCACCCCCACCGCCCCTCCCCCAGTGAAAACAATCCTGGCTCCAGATACGCGAAAATCAGATTTCTCTCTTGGTCTCTGGTTAAATGGAACGCAGCCAGGGTTCTCCCATTCAAATTATGTGACACTATTTTTGCAATCCCATGGCCAGAGAACTACACACAACGCTGTCGGCATTTGCGCCAGATGAAACACAAAACAGCCGTCTGACCCAGCGTATACGCTATTCAAAACAAATGGGCACTTTGCGTTTGCCAACGGCTGTTGTCTGATGTACTGCATTTTAAGGTTTTTACATTTTAAAATCTGTACAGCATTTTTAAGAAGCTGCCCCGGGCTTTCCTAGGGGAATTGAATTTCAACTTTTTAAGGGGTGTTAGTAGACACCTTCAGTAACAAATTGGTGAAGAAATTATTTGGTAAGGATTTAGTTCCCAGATTTGCCAAATATCGGAAAATATTCCCTAACTATATATGTACGTTGCATGTGGGTACGGCATACATGTACTCGGGCCTTTCGTAAAATGTATGGTACACAGTTGAAGTCAGAAGTTTACATACATGTACACCACTACCATCATCACCCAAAATGGTAAACATGACTACCCAAACCATTGCAAGGTGTGCAAGCTATGTTTTGAACAGCTAGAATCCCCCCGTCCACGTTTTTTAGTTTTTCTGTTTATCATGGAGGTGTATGAGTCTACAACACTATGACAACTTGTTTTTCACAAAAAAATTACAGGCTTTTGCTTAAAATGTAAAGCAGTTCCGACCCTCTTCACCCGAATTCTGAAACGCTCGAGGTCACTTGGCTTGTTTATCAACAGGGTTTTGACGTCATCCTGAGAAACATACAAAACGGCCTGTGCAGTATTGAATGGAAAATACACGAAGTTAATGTTTATCATGCCTGTTTATCACGCAGCTACTGGGCATATCTCTGGCTTTTTGGACCAACAAAATTCTTAAAAAAACACCATCTAACAGAGATGGTTTTTCAAGTTGTTTGCGTGCAAACGTATGGAGCTAACAATCGTGTTGACTTAATTGCTTCACGGGGTCAAGCGCATATCATGAATACCTAGTGAGCGTTTCAGAAATCGCGAAAATCTCATTTTCGAAAAGTGCACTTTTGCTTGCAATTTATCTACTTAAAACCGACAATTAAAAAATAATAAAAATCCACGTCGGCAAGAGGGATGTTTGGACTATCGAAAAAAAGCCTAAATGCTGGATTTTCGTCAAGGGGGATTCTTCTCTTTAAGTACTGCATGCATGTGAGGAATTCCACAAAATCACGACTTTAGTAAAGACTGTTACCGGTACAAAAATGGTGACAACGCAAGTTTTAACACAGTTGTATGTAAACTTCTGACTACAGTTACTACGTGTACAAGTTAGTTTATGAACACATCTGGTTGGTTTGTACAGCATGCTTGATTTACATACAGTATTGTACATCTTTTGGAATTTTCATTTTTTGTTTATCCCATCTTTTGGGAGATGAACCCAAGCCTGCTCCAGACTGACCATTTGGGTGGCTCCAGTATTTTCTTAGAAAAGGGCCGAAACAATTACTGCTGAAACAAAACCTATTTAACTGCTTACCCCATGGCCCCAAGGGTGTCATTCACTCATGGTACAATGACCCTGGAGCAGAGACACAAAGTATGGTTGAAATTGCATTTCCCACAGGCTTTTTTATGCATTCCACAAGGCTATAATGCCAGAAACACACAATTGTATGGTGAGCCACTTTGCATTACTGGTAGGCTTTGGAAACATGAACTACATAATTAACACGCATAAAAACTAGTTTCCATAAAATCGTAACACACACACGCAGACTCAACTCAAGCAACTGTGCAACGAAAACACTGACGGAAACAATCGAGAAAGTTAAAACAAATTTGCTGACTGTCTGTGTTATTGCTTGCGTTGCAGTTTACGTCTAGTTTGCGCAATTGTGTCTGCGTTCGTTGCGATGATATGGAAATCAGGCTTGCGTTGACGATCGACATAATTATTGTGAAGGTCGACCTATTTTTTGGCATCGAGCAGCCCTTCAACATATAAAATGATGTCGGCCGGTGCCACACACACATTCCTCTTTTGTGGAAAACATCACAGGCTGAATTAAGTCGAGCGTTTGAAATTGCTTGGTAATTTCTGGAATCGGCGAGTTATTACTAGGAATCAAATTTTACTAAAGCCTACACGTATGTACATGTACTTAGCAGATCACCGCCAAAACAACTTTTACAAAACAATTTTTTCAACATTTCCGCAAAGTTTCAAAATTTGTATTTTTTACATGTACCGTAAGTTACAGAATTTCAGTTGTCAAAAACCGTGAAACTGTCATTGGTATGGAAAGTCGCATTTTCACGAAATGGCGAATTTGCCACTCACTGATGAACTGCTTTTCAAAAAATGGCGAGGGGTGGAGGTGTGTGATGGCCAGTGGAGTAAGTCCAAGTGGTATAGGCCTACTGGGGTACATGTAGATACCCACAACCTGTACATGCACTATGTACAACTGGCTGTATTATTAGACCTTGGACTCAAGACAGCAATAAATCAAGTAGCCAACCACCTGACCACACAAAACCACTTTCCAGTGTTTATGAATGGAGCATTTTACCCTGCTTTATAGAGGTTATACCCAAGGGGGAACTTGTAGGTCAGTTGTTCTAGCATAATTAGGCCTACTGTTCAGAAATTCAACTGGCAAAGCTGTTTCATCAAGATTTTTTTTTGGGGGGGAAGAATTACATATGTACATGTACAAGTATTAAAATCCAAACTTATTTTTCTCTCTAAATGTACTGTGTGGGTCTACTTAAACTTTTGTGTCAATAAACGACCGTGTTTTTACATTTAAGGTAATCATGGAGGTATAGGAAAACATATGTAGGCCTAGTTGGAAACGTCTTCAAATTATAATGTAAAAAAAGAACTGAAACGCTGCACTTGAATTATGGGCTACATGTACATGTGTAGGCCTTTCACATAAATTTACGAAAAAGACATTTTATCTAAATTGATTTACATACATGTACATTGATTTACATGTTCATTTTTTGTTTGTCCCATTTCCTTGGAGATGAAACCAAGCTTGCTCCAGACTGACCATTTGGGTGGCTCCATAACTGAAATGCTGCATTTGAATTCAGGGCTCGAACATTACTGTTCTGGTGGCCAAATGCATGTAAAAACTCTCGCGTACCAGTCAAAACACTTTTTAAAAAGTCCGGATGGACCAGTCAAGTTAATCATGTACACACGTACATGTATGTCCCAACACGTACATGTATGTCCCAACACATACATGTACGTAAATTTGAGTTAAAGGAATTTAAAAAGTACAATTTTTCTTTAAAAAACATTTTGGTGCATGTACTGTACAGAAATTTTCAGATTAGCGCTCGAAAGTATAGCTTTGAATTTGAATTTAATGTACACAAAAGATCACAAGTTGACATAACGGGTATAGCAAACTGTGTTCCCTGTTTTGGAAGCAGTGAATGAGGTGATTTGAAGTGCCCTAATTAGGGAACACTTATGGTGTTTCCTGATTTGGAGGCAGTCTATCATGTGACTATGTTTCCTATTCAGGAAACAATTGGTATGTTTCCTGATTTGGAAATATTTCTGCTGAATTCCACATGTTCCCTGATTAGGAAATGTGTTACCTGAATGGGAAATTTGTTTCCTGATTTGGAATTGTACCGGACTGCCAACGCGGATGGATTCTGTTTACACTACCGGTATGTTAAGCCTAGACTGGTCCCCTGTCTATGTGCGCTATGCTGCTCTCGCTCATATACGACGCGTGGGGAAGTAAATATGTGGACAGGGGGCCAGTTTTAGCCTTCTAAAAGTAGGACAACCCGTACCCGAGACAACTCGTACCTGGGACAACTCGAACCCGAGACAACTCGTCCCCCCTTTTGTTGTTATCATTTTGGTAATTAAATGTCCTGCGAAACGTCCCCAAAGGTTCTAGCAAACATCGCGGCAAAAGTCAGTAAAGTCAAAACAGATGTCCTGTGAAATTTCCCGGCAAAAGTACCAGGAAATGCTGTGGCAAAATTGCAAATGAAATCGGGTGAAATTTTGCAAAACTATTGCCGGCAAAAGTGACACAAAAAGTCCGAAAGTCTTGGCAAACATCCCGGCAAATTCCTGATAAAGGTCCTACAAGAGTTACGCTAAAAGTGTTGTTCCAAGTAGGGAAAAAAGTGCCTTAAAAAAAGTATCTACAAAAATAAGTTAGTGAAACGGTTTCATAAAGTGGCGCGCACGTACATGATAGAAAGGGTACGAGTTGTCCCTGGTACGAGTTGTCCCGGGCACGAGTCGTCCTGGGTACGAGTTGACCAGGGTGTCTTTTTTTGGTTTCAAGTTGTCCCGGGTTCGATCGCTGCTCCGCAGTGTCATAATAGTTAAAAGGACCTGCCGTTTCACAAATTTTGCCTTGCCCAAGTCTGACTAACCGTGTTTGGCCGGTAATGCGCAGTGTACAGTGCACCCTCTGGACTAGTGGCCTGTCTAATCTCGTTTTTTTTCTGTCTCAGAATTAGAAGATAACTAGTTACACAGGCCACTAGTCCACGGGTGTACTGTACGTTGCCCATTTTAGACCAAACACAAGAAGTCAGACTTGGGCAAGTCTTTGCCTTGCATTGAGTTGATTATTGGCGGAACGCTAATAATTTAATATGTAATTGTTAAATAACTAAACGTTCATCATTGTTCCTCGTTGATTTCCAATTTGGAAGCCAATGTTTCCAGAAAAAAATTCAATTAAAGAAACACAAATTTTTCAAGGTGCCACAGTCCAAATGCACGGACAATACATCTTTAAAGGAACAAACCAAATAATTTGAGGTTTATACCCAGAGAGCGCTATACATGTAGCTAATGTGGAAGCTTTAACTTATGCAGAGATTTACATGTACATATCCGAGGAGCTTTATATCGGGGGGGTGTTGTAACAAGAGTGTGTGGTACATGTACTCATATTTATTCGTTATTCCTTCCCCAGTTGATTCTACTTGAACTGCGATGTTGGCCCATCTTGCTAAAGGACGACACTGCATCAGCCGAGCTAGATAGTAGCAAACTACGGTATTCCACCGACCGACCTGTTACAATCAGCAAATAGCCAAGAAACCAAGGAAAGTGGATCTCACGGAAGAAACATAATCAGCAACATGTAAAGAGGATAATGGGGAGGTGGAAGACACTGGTTTCATGTACAGAAGAACTACTTGGACTGCAACCAATCATTCATCCAATAGGCCTGTCTGTTTGGGAATGCGCTATGACACCCGCCCACATCATGATACTGGGTCTCCCCATCTGCTCTGCTCAATCTGACCTGTGCCACTTCCATGGTTGCTTTATCACACGTATGACCATGGCACCCTCTGCTCGCAGAGGTCATCCACTGCCATAGCAACACGTAATTTTTCAATACAATTTGGTGGCTGATACATGTACATACCGTATGTTAGCCTCCCGTTATTCCTGAATTGTCTCGTAGCTGTCATGACGCCGAATACGAAAATGCTGCACTACCACCTTGCAGTCCCGAGTAGACGTGGTAATGCGAGGTCGGCCACTTCATAGTTAGTCGGCAACATTCCCAGTGACCTCAACATGCTATTGGAGCTTGCTTATACTTGACTCGTGGACATGATACTGTCTGGCAGCATAGAAAACTGACATTCAAGTGACTTTCTTTTCTGTTTTTTAAATCTGAGGGTACTCCAACAGTTTACCCGGGCGTGCCTCAAAGATACTTTAACAAACTGTCCTAATGGTTCATTTAGGCCAAGAAAAAGAATACCTGTGTCTCCTATTAAATCAAAAAATTATTCAAAGTGGATAGGTGGGAAATATCTGTTTATTTTGCTCTAAATTTTTCAGCCAAAAATTTTACGGTGGGATGACGGTCAGTAATTTTTTTTACCACTTGCACATTACAACACTGCAAATATACAAGAGTGAGCCACTTTTTCATGTTTTAAAGGGTAAAAATGTTGGCTTCAGGTTTTTGAATTTTGAGCAAAAAAATATAGGTTATGCATGATTTTTTACGTCGGAGCAGGTAATAGGAAACACGGCTATTTTTTTCTTGGCCTTATAGTAATGCACCTATCAATTAATGCGAAACACCCACACCGCCCCCCCCCCCCCCCTCGCCCAAACCCAACCCAACCCCCAAACTACCCCCAACGCCGGGCGGCGTACCCTAAGCAATTGCACATATAGTTCATGTACAGTAAGGTACGCCGGGTGGCGTACCCTAAGAAATTTTCCATATAGTTAATGTATAGTAAGGTACGCCGGGTGGCGTACCCTAAGAAATTTTCCATATAGTTCATGTATAGTAAGGTACGCCGGGTGGCGTACCCTAAGAAATTGCACATATAGTTCATGTATAGTAAGGTACGCCGGGTGGCGTACCCTAAGAAATTGCATATAGTTCATGTACAGTAAGGTACGCCGGGCGGCGTACCCTAAGAAATTGCACATATAGTTCATGTACAGTAAGGTACGCCGGGTGGCGTAACCTAAGAAATTGCACATATAGTTCATGTACAGTAAGGTACGCCGGGTGGCGTACCCTAAGAAATTGTCCATATAGTTCATGTATAGTAAGGTACGCCGGGTGGCGTACCCTAAGAAATTGCACATATAGTTCATGTACAGTAAGGTACGCCGGGTGGCGTACCCTAAGAAATTGCCCATATAGTTCATGTACAGTAAGGTACGCCGGGTGGCGTACCCTAAGAAATTGCACATATAGTTCATGTACAGTAAGGTACGCCGGGTGGCGTACCCTAAGAAATTGCCCATATAGTTCATGTACAGTAAGGTACGCCGGGTGGCGTACCCTAAGAAATTGCACATATAGTTCATGTACAGTAAGGTACGCCGGGTGGCGTACCCTAAGAAATTGCCCATATAGTTCATGTACAGTAAGGTACGCCTAAGAAATTGCACATATAGTTCATGTACAGTAAGGTACGCCGGGTGGCGTACCCTAAGAAATTGCCCGCATAGTTCATGTACAGTCCGGTACGCCGGGTGGCATACCGGTACTTTAATAGACTGCCCCTATGGTTCATGAACAGTATTTTTTTACGGTATATTTTTGTTAGTCCACATAGCGTATACACACTTTATATGTGAGTTGTATGTATCTGCGTGTGTCTATGCAGATTTGTTTACCAAATAAAGTGACTTCAGAAAATTACTAGACAACTGTGTTCTTTTGATTACTTTTTTACATAAATTTGAGTTTTCTCTGTTTGCACCAATGGAATTCAGTTTTTGGTGATTAATTTCATTTGTTGGCACCCGAGGTTCGTGACAATTCATTAATTGCACTATAATTTCGGTTATTTACGCATTTCTCACAGGATAGATTAATTATTCTTATGTAAAAACTGAAATTCCGGTTGAATAAAAAATTGTGAAGACAATATCAGTTTGGGCAGTGGTCAACGACTATAAGGGTTACGATGAAGTCCAAATGTTATCTGAAAATAGCTCATTTCCAATTTCCAATAATACCAAAATATATCCAATGCTGTTCTGTCAATTTTGCATGACAAGTGCGGAATATATACAGTTTGGAGCATGCAAAATTTGAAGTTGGTTGGAAAATTCCTTGATTTCCAAATTTGCCGGCATTTGGGACACACTTTGACCTAATTCCCGTCACAATCTGGGGTGAGTCAACGTCCGTACAAATGTACACAAGCGCAGCGCAGGGTGTCCCAACAGCCACGGTTAGAAGAATAACCACGTAGCCGAGCTGCGCTTTCCCTAAACTCTGAAATTTCTCCGTCATTTCCCAGCGAAAATCTGTCAATTTTGCATGACAAGTGCGGAATATATACAGTTTGGAGCATGCAAAATTTGAAGTTGGTTGGAAAATTCCTTGATTTCCAAAATTTGCCGGCATTTGGGACACACTTTGACCTAATTCCCGTCACAATCTGGGGTGAGTCAACGGCCGTACAAATGTACACAAGCGCAGCGCAGGGTGTCCCAACAGCCACGGTTAGAAGAATAACCACGTAGCCGAGCTGCGCTTTCCCTAAACTCTGAAATTTCTCCGTCATTTCCCAGCGAAAATCTGTCAATTTTGCATGACAAGTGCGGAATATAAACAGTTTGGAGCATGCAAAATTTGAAGTTGGTTGGAAAATTCCTTGATTTCCAAATTTGCCGGCATTTGGGACACACTTTGACCTAATTCCCGTCACAATCTGGGGTGAGTCAACGGCCGTACAAATGTACACAAGCGCAGCGCAGGGTGTCCCAACAGCCACGGTTAGAAGAATAACCACGTAGCCGAGCTGCGCTTTCCCTAAACTCTGAAATTTCTCCGTCATTTCCCAGCGAAAATCTGTCAATTTTGCATGACAAGTGCGGAATATATACAGTTTGGAGCATGCAAAATTTGAAGTTGGTTGGAAAATTCCTTGATTTCCAAATTTGCCGGCATTTGGGACACACTTTGACCTAATTCCCGTCACAATCTGGGGTGAGTCAACGGCCGTACAAATGTACACAAGTGCAGCGCAGGGTGTCCCAACAGCCACGGTTAGAAGAATAACCACGTAGCCGAGCTGCGCTTTCCCTAAACTCTGAAATTTCTCCGTCATTTCCCAGCGAAAATCTGTCAATTTTGCATGACAAGTGCGGAATATATACAGTTTGGAGCATGCAAAATTTGAAGTTGGTTGGAAAATTCCTTGATTTCCAAATTTGCCGGCATTTGGGACACACTTTGACCTAATTCCCGTCACAATCTGGGGTGAGTCAACGGCCGTACAAATGTACACAAGCGCAGCGCAGGGTGTCCCAACAGCCACGGTTAGAAGAATAACCACGTAGCCGAGCTGCGCTTTCCCTAAACTCTGAAATTTCTCCGTCATTTCACAGCGAAAATCTGTCAATTTTGCATGACAAGTGCGGAATATATACAGTTTGGAGCATGCAAAATTTGAAGTTGGTTGGAAAATTCCTTGATTTCCAAATTTGCCGGCATTTGGGACACACTTTGACCTAATTCCCGTCACAATCTGGGGTGAGTCAACGGCCCGTACAAATGTACACAAGCGCAGCGCAGGGTGTCCCAACAGCCACGGTTAGAAGAATAACCACGTAGCCGAGCTGCGCTTTCACTAAACTCTGAAATTTCTCCGTCATTTCCCAGCGAAAATCTGTCAATTTTGCATGACAAGTGCGGAATATATACAGTTTGGAGCATGCAAAATTTGAAGTTGGTTGGAAAATTCCTTGATTTCCAAATTTGCCGGCATTTGGGACACACTTTGACCTAATTCCCGTCACAATCTGGGGTGAGTCAACGGCCGTACAAATGTACACAAGCGCAGCGCAGGGTGTCCCAACAGCCACGGTTAGAAGAATAACCACGTAGCCGAGCTGCGTTTTCCCTAAACTCTGAAATTTCTCCGTCATTTCCCAGCGAAAATCTGTCAATTTTGCATGACAAGTGCGGAATATATACAGTTTGGAGCATGCAAAATTTGAAGTTGGTTGGAAAATTCCTTGATTTCCAAATTTGCCGGCATTTGGGACACACTTTGACCTAATTCCCGTCACAATCTGGGGTGAGTCAACGGCCGTACAAATGTACACAAGCGCAGCGCAGGGTGTCCCAACAGCCACGGTTAGAAGAATAACCACGTAGCCGAGCTGCGCTTTCCCTAAACTCTGAAATTTCTCCGTCATTTCCCAGCGAAAATCTGTCAATTTTGCATGACAAGTGCGGAATATATACAGTTTGGAGCATGCAAAATTTGAAGTTGGTTGGAAAATTCCTTGATTTCCAAATTTGCCGGCATTTGGGACACACTTTGACCTAATTCCCGTCACAATCTGGGTGAGTCAACGGCCGTACAAATGTACACAAGCGCAGCGCAGGGTGTCCCCAACAGCCACGGTTAGAAGAATAACCACGTAGCCGAGCTGCGCTTTCCCTAAACTCTGAAATTTCTCCGTCATTTCCCAGCGAAAATCTGTCAATTTTGCATGACAAGTGCGGAATATATACAGTTTGTGAGCATGCAAAATTTGAAGTTGGTTGGAAAATTCCTTGATTTCCAAATTTGCCGGCATTTGGGACACACTTTGACCTAATTCCCGTCACAATATGGGGTGAGTCAACGGCCGTACAAATGTACACAAGCGCAGCGCAGGGTGTCCCAACAGCCACGGTTAGAAGAATAACCACGTAGCCGAGCTGCGCTTTCCCTAAACTCTGAAATTTCTCCGTCATTTCCCAGCGAAAATCTGTCAATTTTGCATGACAAGTGCGGAATATATACAGTTTGGAGCATGCAAAATTTGAAGTTGGTTGGAAAATTCCTTGATTTCCAAATTTGCCGGCATTTGGGACACACTTTGACCTAATTCCCGTCACAATCTTGGGTGAGTCAACGGCCGTACAAATGTACACAAGCGCAGCGCAGGGTGTCCCAACAGCCACGGTTAGAAGAATAACCACGTAGCCGAGCTGCGCTTTCCCTAAACTCTGAAATTTCTCCGTCATTTCCCAGCGAAAATCTGTCAATTTTGCATGACAAGTGCGGAATATATACAGTTTGGAGCATGCAAAATTTGAAGTTGGTTGGAAAATTCCTTGATTTCCAAATTTGCCGGCATTTGGGACACACTTTGACCTAATTCCCGTCACAATCTGGGGTGAGTCAACGGCCGTACAAATGTACACAAGCGCAGCGCAGGGTGTCCCAACAGCCACGGTTAGAAGAATAACCACGTAGCCGAGCTGCGCTTTCCCTAAACTCTGAAATTTCTCCGTCATTTCCCAGCGAAAATCTGTCAATTTTGCATGACAAGTGCGGAATATATACAGTTTGGAGCATGCAAAATTTGAAGTTGGTTGGAAAATTCCTTGATTTCCAAATTTGCCGGCATTTGGGACACACTTTGACCTAATTCCCGTCACAATCTGGGGTGAGTCAACGGCCGTACAAATGTACACAAGCGCAGCGCAGGGTGTCCCAACAGCCACGGTTAGAAGAATAACCACGTAGCCGAGCTGCGCTTTCCCTAAACTCTGAAATTTCTCCGTCATTTCCCATCGAAAATCTGTCAATTTTGCATGACAAGTGCGGAATATATACAGTTTGGAGCATGCAAAATTTGAAGTTGGTTGGAAAATTCCTTGATTTCCAAATTTGCCGGCATTTGGGACACACTTTGACCTAATTCCCGTCACAATCTGGGGTGAGTCAACGGCCGTACAAATGTACACAAGCGCAGCGCAGGGTGTCCCAACAGCCACGGTTAGAAGAATAACCACGTAGCCGAGCTGCGCTTTCCCTAAACTCTGAAATTTCTCCGTCATTTCCCAGCGAAAATCTGTCAATTTTGCATGACAAGTGCGGAATATATACAGTTTGGAGCATGCAAAATTTGAAGTTGGTTGGAAAATTCCTTGATTTCCAAATTTGCCGGCATTTGGGACACACTTTGACCTAATTCCCGTCACAATCTGGGGTGAGTCAACGGCCGTACAAATGTACACAAGCGCAGCGCAGGGTGTCCCAACAGCCACGGTTATAAGAATAACCACGTAGCCGAGCTGCGCTTTCCCTAAACTCTGAAATTTCTCCGTCATTTCCCAGCGAAAATCTGTCAATTTTGCATGACAAGTGCGGAATATATACAGTTTGGAGCATGCAAAATTTGAAGTTGGTTGGAAAATTCCTTGATTTCCAAATTTGCCGGCATTTGGGACACACTTTGACCTAATTCCCGTCACAATCTGGGGTGAGTCAACGGCCGTACAAATGTACACAAGTGCAGCGCAGGGTGTCCCAACAGCCACGGTTAGAAGAATAACCACGTAGCCGAGCTGCGCTTTCCCTAAACTCTGAAATTTCTCCGTCATTTCCCAGCGAAAATCTGTCAATTTTGCATGACAAGTGCGGAATATATACAGTTTGGAGCATGCAAAATTTGAAGTTGGTTGGAAAATTGCTTGATTTCCAAATTTGCCGGCATTTGGGACACACTTTGACCTAATTCCCGTCACAATCTGGGGTGAGTCAACGGCCGTACAAATGTACACAAGCGCAGCGCAGGGTGTCCCAACAGCCACGGTTAGAAGAATAACCACGTAGCCGAGCTGCGCTTTCCATAAACTCTGAAATTTCTCCGTCATTTCCCAGCGAAAATCTGTCAATTTTGCATGACAAGTGCGGAATATATACAGTTTGGAGCATGCAAAATTTGAAGTTGGTTGGAAAATTCCTTGATTTCCAAATTTGCCGGCATTTGGGACACACTTTGACCTAATTCCCGTCACAATCTGGGGTGAGTCAACGGCCGTACAAATGTACACAAGCGCAGCGCAGGGTGTCCCAACAGCCACGGTTAGAAGAATAACCACGTAGCCGAGCTGCGCTTTCCCTAAACTCTGAAATTTCTCCGTCATTTCCCAGCGAAAATCTGTCAATTTTGCATGACAAGTGCGGAATATATACAGTTTGGAGCATGCAAAATTTGAAGTTGGTTGGAAAATTCCTTGATTTCCAAATTTGCCGGCATTTGGGACACACTTTGACCTAATTCCCGTCACAATCTGGGGTGAGTCAACGGCCGTACAAATGTACACAAGCGCAGCGCAGGGTGTCCCAACAGCCACGGTTAGAAGAATAACCACGTAGCCGAGCTGCGCTTTCCCTAAACTCTGAAATTTCTCCGTCATTTCCCAGCGAAAATCTGTCAATTTTGCATGACAAGTGCGGAATATATACAGTTTGGAGCATGCAAAATTTGAAGTTGGTTGGAAAATTCCTTGATTTCCAAATTTGCCGGCATTTGGGACACACTTTGACCTAATTCCCGTCACAATCTGGGGTGAGTCAACGGCCGTACAAATGTACACAAGCGCAGCGCAGGGTGTCCCAACAGCCACGGTTAGAAGAATAACCACGTAGCCGAGCTGCGCTTTCCCTAAACTCTGAAATTTCTCCGTAATTTCCCAGCGAAAATCTGTCAATTTTGCATGACAAGTGCGGAATATATACAGTTTGGAGCATGCAAAATTTGAAGTTGGTTGGAAAATTCCTTGATTTCCAAATTTTCCGGCATTTGGGACACACTTTGACCTAATTCCCGTCACAATCTGGGGTGAGTCAACGGCCGTACAAATGTACACAAGCGCAGCGCAGGGTGTCCCAACAGCCACGGTTAGAAGAATAACCACGTAGCCGAGCTGCGCTTTCCCTAAACTCTGAAATTTCTCCGTCATTTCCCAGCGAAAATCTGTCAATTTTGCATGACAAGTGCGGAATATATACAGTTTGGAGCATGCAAAATTTGAAGTTGGTTGGAAAATTCCTTGATTTCCAAATTTGCCGGCATTTGGGACACACTTTGACCTAATTCCCGTCACAATCTGGGGTGAGTCAACGGCCGTACAAATGTACACAAGCGCAGCGCAGGGTGTCCCAACAGCCACGGTTAGAAGAATAACCACGTAGCCGAGCTGCGCTTTCCCTAAACTCTGAAATTTCTCCGTCATTTCCCAGCGAAAATCTGTCAATTTTGCATGACAAGTGCGGAATATATACAGTTTGGAGCATGCAAAATTTGAAGTTGGTTGGAAAATTCCTTGATTTCCAAATTTGCCGGCATTTGGGACACACTTTGACCTAATTCCCGTCACAATCTGGGGTGAGTCAACGGCCGTACAAATGTACACAAGCGCAGCGCAGGGTGTCCCAACAGCCACGGTTAGAAGAATAACCACGTAGCCGAGCTGCGCTTTCCCTAAACTCTGAAATTTCTCCGTCATTTCCCAGCGAAAATCTGTCAATTTTGCATGACAAGTGCGGAATATATACAGTTTGGAGCATGCAAAATTTGAAGTTGGTTGGAAAATTCCTTGATTTCCAAATTTGCCGGCATTTGGGACACACTTTGACCTAATTCCCGTCACAATCTGGGGTGAGTCAACGGCCGTACAAATGTACACAAGCGCAGCGCAGGGTGTCCCAACAGCCACGGTTAGAAGAATAACCACGTAGCCGAGCTGCGCTTTCCCTAAACTCTGAAATTTCTCCGTCATTTCCCAGCGAAAATCTGTCAATTTTGCATGACAAGTGCGGAATATATACAGTTTGGAGCATGCAAAATTTGAAGATGGTTGGAAAATTCCTTGATTTCCAAATTTGCCGGCATTTGGGACACACTTTGACCTAATTCCCGTCACAATCTGGGGTGAGTCAACGGCCGTACAAATGTACACAAGCGCAGCGCAGGGTGTCCCAACAGCCACGGTTAGAAGAATAACCACGTAGCCGAGCTGCGCTTTCCCTAAACTCTGAAATTTCTCCGTCATTTCCCAGCGAAAATCTGTCAATTTTGCATGACAAGTGCGGAATATATACAGTTTGGAGCATGCAAAATTTGAAGTTGGTTGGATAATTCCTTGATTTCCAAATTTGCCGGCATTTGGGACACACTTTGACCTAATTCCCGTCACAGTCTGGGGTGAGTCAACGGCCGTACAAATGTACACAAGCGCAGCGCAGGGTGTCCCAACAGCCACGGTTAGAAGAATAACCACGTAGCCGAGCTGCGCTTTCCCTAAACTCTGAAATTTCTCCGTCATTTCCCAGCGAAAATCTGTCAATTTTGCATGACAAGTGCGGAATATATACAGTTTGGAGCATGCAAAATTTGAAGTTGGTTGGAAAATTCCTTGATTTCCAAATTTGCCGGCATTTGGGGACACACTTTGACCTAATTCCCGTCACAATCTGGGGTGAGTCAACGGCCGTACAAATGTACACAAGCGCAGCGCAGGGTGTCCCAACAGCACACGGTTAGAAGAATAACCACGTAGCCGAGCTGCGCTTTCCCTAAACTCTGAAATTCTTCTCCGTCATTTCCCAGCGAAAATCTGTCAATTTTGCATGACAAGTGCGGAATATATACAGTTTGGAGCATGCAAAATTTGAAGTTGGTTGGAAAATTCCTTGATTTCCAAATTTGCCGGCATTTGGGACACACTTTGACCTAATTCCCGTCACAATCTGGGGTGAGTCAACGGCCGTACAAATGTACACAAGCGCAGCGCAGGGTGTCCCAACAGCCACGGTTAGAAGAATAACCACGTAGCCGAGCTGCGCTTTCCCTAAACTCTGAAATTTCTCCGTCATTTCCCAGCGAAAATCTGTCAATTTTTGCATGACAAGTGCGGAATATATACAGTTTGGAGCATGCAAAATTTGAAGTTGGTTGGAAAATTCCTTGATTTCCAAATTTGCCGGCATTTGGGGACACACTTTGACCTAATTCCCGTCACAATCTGGGGTGAGTCAACGGCCGTACAAATGTACACAAGCGCAGCGCAGGGTGTCCCAACAGCCACGGTTAGAAGAATAACCACGTAGCCGAGCTGCGCTTTCCCTAAACTCTGAAATTTCTCCGTAATTTCCCAGCGAAAATCTGTCAATTTTGCATGACAAGTGCGGAATATATACAGTTTGGAGCATGCAAAATTTGAAGTTGGTTGGAAAATTCCTTGATTTCCAAATTTTCCGGCATTTGGGACACACTTTGACCTAATTCCCGTCACAATCTGGGGTGAGTCAACGGCCGTACAAATGTACACAAGCGCAGCGCAGGGTTTCCCAACAGCCACGGTTAGAAGAATAACCACGTAGCCGAGCTGCGCTTTCCCTAAACTCTGAAATTTTCTCCGTCATTTCCCAGCGAAAATCTGTCAATTTTGCATGACAAGTGCGGAATATATACAGTTTGGAGCATGCAAAATTTGAAGTTGGTTGGAAAATTCCTTGATTTCCAAATTTGCCGGCATTTAGGACACACTTTGACCTAATTCCCGTCACAATCTGGGGTGAGTCAACGGCCGTACAAATGTACACAAGCGCAGCGCAGGGTGTCCCAACAGCCACGGTTAGAAGAATAACCACGTAGCCGAGCTGCGCTTTCCCTAAACTCTGAAATTTCTCCGTCATTTCCCAGCGAAAATCTGTCAATTTTGCATGACAAGTGCGGAATATATACAGTTTGGAGCATGCAAAATTTGAAGTTGGTTGGAAAATTCCTTGATTTCCAAATTTGCCGGCATTTGGGACACACTTTGACCTAATTCCCGTCACAATCTGGGGTGAGTCAACGGCCGTACAAATGTACACAAGCGCAGCGCAGGGTGTCCCAACAGCCACGGTTAGAAGAATAACCACGTAGCCGAGCTGCGCTTTCCCTAAACTCTGAAATTTCTCCGTCATTTCCCAGCGAAAATCTGTCAATTTTGCATGACAAGTGCGGAATATATACAGTTTGGAGCATGCAAAATTTGAAGTTGGTTGGAAAATTCCTTGATTTCCAAATTTGCCGGCATTTGGGACACACTTTGACCTAATTCCCGTCACAATCTGGGTGAGTCAACGGCCGTACAAATGTACACAAGCGCAGCGCAGGGTGTCCCAACAGCCACGGTTAGAAGAATAACCACGTAGCCGAGCTGCGCTTTCCCTAAACTCTGAAATTTCTCCGTCATTTCCCAGCGAAAATCTGTCAATTTTGCATGACAAGTGCGGAATATATACAGTTTGGAGCATGCAAAATTTGAAGTTGGTTGGATAATTCCTTGATTTCCAAATTTGCCGGCATTTGGGACACACTTTGACCTAATTCCCGTCACAATCTGGGGTGAGTCAACGGCCGTACAAATGTACACAAGCGCAGCGCAGGGTGTCCCAACAGCCACGGTTAGAAGAATAACCACGTAGCCGAGCTGCGCTTTCCCTAAACTCTGAAATTTCTCCGTCATTTCCCAGCGAAAATCTGTCAATTTTGCATGACAAGTGCGGAATATATACAGTTTGGAGCATGCAAAATTTGAAGTTGGTTGGAAAATTCCTTGATTTCCAAATTTGCCGGCATTTGGGACACACTTTGACCTAATTCCCGTCACAATCTGGGGTGAGTCAACGGCCGTACAAATGTACACAAGCGCAGCGCAGGGTGTCCCAACAGCCACGGTTAGAAGAATAACCACGTAGCCGAGCTGCGCTTTCCCTAAACTCTGAAATTTCTCCGTCATTTCCCAGCGAAAATCTGTCAATTTTGCATGACAAGTGCGGAATATATACAGTTTGGAGCATGCAAAATTTGAAGTTGGTTGGAAAATTCCTTGATTTCCAAATTTGCCGGCATTTGGGACACACTTTGACCTAATTCCCGTCACAATCTGGGGTGAGTCAACGGCCGTACAAATGTACACAAGCGCAGCGCAGGGTGTCCCAACAGCCACGGTTAGAAGAATAACCACGTAGCCGAGCTGCGCTTTCCCTAAACTCTGAAATTTCTCCGTCATTTCCCAGCGAAAATCTGTCAATTTTGCATGACAAGTGCGGAATATATACAGTTTGGAGCATGCAAAATTTGAAGTTGGTTGGAAAATTCCTTGATTTCCAATTTGCCGGCATTTGGGACACACTTTGACCTAATTCCCGTCACAATCTGGGGTGAGTCAACGGCCGTACAAATGTACACAAGCGCAGCGCAGGGTGTCCCAACAGCCACGGTTAGAAGAATAACCACGTAGCCGAGCTGCGCTTTCCCTAAACTCTGAAATTTCTCCGTCATTTCCCAGCGAAAATCTGTCAATTTTGCATGACAAGTGCGGAATATATACAGTTTGGAGCATGCAAAATTTGAAGTTGGTTGGAAAATTCCTTGATTTCCAAATTTGCCGGCATTTGGGACACACTTTGACCTAATTCCCGTCACAATCTGGGGTGAGTCAACGCCGTACAAATGTACACAAGCGCAGCGCAGGGTGTCCCCAACAGCCACGGTTAGAAGAATAACCACGTAGCCGAGCTGCGCTTTCCCTAAACTCTGAAATTTCTCCGTCATTTCCTAGCGAAAATCTGTCAATTTTGCATGACAAGTGCGGAATATATACAGTTTGGAGCATGCAAAATTTGAAGTTGGTTGGAAAATTCCTTGATTTCCAAATTTGCCGGCATTTGGGACACACTTTGACCTAATTCCCGTCACAATCTGGGGTGAGTCAACGGCCGTACAAATGTACACAAGCGCAGCGCAGGGTGTCCCAACAGCCACGGTTAGAAGAATAACCACGTAGCCGAGCTGCGCTTTCCCTAAACTCTGAAATTTCTCCGTCATTTCCCAGCGAAAATCTGTCAATTTTGCATGACAAGTGCGGAATATATACAGTTTTGGAGGCATGCAAAATTTGAAGTTGGTTGGAAAATTCCTTGATTTCCAAATTTGCCGGCATTTGGGACACACTTTGACCTAATTCCCGTCACAATCTGGGGTGAGTCAACGGCCGTACAAATGTACACAAGCGCAGCGCAGGGTGTCCCAACAGCCACGGTTAGAAGAATAACCACGTAGCCGAGCTGCGCTTTCCCTAAACTCTGAAATTTCTCCGTCATTTCCCAGCGAAAATCTGTCAATTTTGCATGACAAGTGCGGAATATATACAGTTTGGAGCATGCAAAATTTGAAGTTGGTTGGAAAATTCCTTGATTTCCAAATTTGCCGGCATTTGGGACACACTTTGACCTAATTCCCGTCACAATCTGGGGTGAGTCAACGGCCGTACAAATGTACACAAGCGCAGCGCAGGGTGTCCCAACAGCCACGGTTAGAAGAATAACCACGTAGCCGAGCTGCGCTTTCCCTAAACTCTGAAATTTCTCCGTCATTTCCTAGCGAAAATCTGTCAATTTTGCATGACAAGTGCGGAATATATACAGTTTGGAGCATGCAAAATTTGAAGTTGGTTGGAAAATTCCTTGATTTCCAAATTTGCCGGCATTTGGGACACACTTTGACCTAATTCCCGTCACAATCTGGGGTGAGTCAACGGCCGTACAAATGTACACAAGCGCAGCGCAGGGTGTCCCAACAGCCACGGTTAGAAGAATAACCACCTAGCCGAGCTGCGCTTTCCCTAAACTCTGAAATTTCTCCGTCATTTCCCAGCGAAAATCTGTCAATTTTGCATGACAAGTGCGGAATATATACAGTTTGGAGCATGCAAAATTTGAAGTTGGTTGGAAAATTCCTTGATTTCCAAATTTGCCGGCATTTGGGACACACTTTGACCTAATTCCCGTCACAATCTGGGGTGAGTCAACGGCCGTACAAATGTACACAAGCGCAGCGCAGGGTGTCCCAACAGCCACGGTTAGAAGAATAACCACGTAGCCGAGCTGCGCTTTCCCTAAACTCTGAAATTTCTCCGTCATTTCCCAGCGAAAATCTGTCAATTTTGCATGACAAGTGCGGAATATATACAGTTTGGAGCATGCAAAATTTGAAGTTGGTTGGAAAATTCCTTGATTTCCAAATTTGCCGGAATTTGGGACACACTTTGACCTAATTCCCGTCACAATCTGGGGTGAGTCAACGGCCGTACAAATGTACACAAGCGCAGCGCAGGGTGTCCCAACAGCCACGGTTAGAAGAATAACCACGTAGCCGAGCTGCGCTTTCCCTAAACTCTGAAATTTCTCCGTCATTTCCCAGCGAAAATCTGTCAATTTTGCATGACAAGTGCGGAATATATACAGTTTGGAGCATGCAAAATTTGAAGTTGGTTGGAAAATTCCTTGATTTCCAAATTTGCCGGCATTTGGGACACACTTTGACCTAATTCCCGTCACAATCTGGGGTGAGTCAACGGCCGTACAAATGTACACAAGCGCAGCGCAGGGTGTCCCAACAGCCACGGTTAGAAGAATAACCACGTAGCCGAGCTGCGCTTTCCCCTAAACTCTGAAATTTCTCCGTCATTTCCCAGCGAAAATCTGTCAATTTTGCATGACAAGTGCGGAATATATACAGTTTTGGAGCATGCAAAATTTGAAGTTGGTTGGAAAATTCCTTGATTTCCAAATTTGCCGGCATTTGGGACACACTTTGACCTAATTCCCGTCACAATCTGGGGTGAGTCAACGGCCGTACAAATGTACACAAGCGCAGTGCAGGGTGTCCCAACAGCCACGGTTAGAATAATAACCACGTAGCCGAGCTGCGCTTTCCCTAAACTCTGAAATTTCTCCGTCATTTCCCAGCGAAAATCTGTCAATTTTGCATGACAAGTGCGGAATATATACAGTTTGGAGCATGCAAAATTTGAAGTTGGTTGGAAAATTCCTTGATTTCCAAATTTTCCGGCATTTGGGACACACTTTGACCTAATTCCCGTCACAATCTGGGGTGAGTCAACGGCCGTACAAATGTACACAAGCGCAGCGCAGGGTGTCCCAACAGCCACGGTTAGAAGAATAACCACGTAGCCGAGCTGCGCTTTCCCTAAACTCTGAAATTTCTCCGTCATTTCCCAGCGAAAATCTGTCAATTTTGCATGACAAGTGCGGAATATATACAGTTTGGAGCATGCAAAATTTGAAGTTGGTTGGAAAATTCCTTGATTTCCAAATTTGCCGGCATTTGGGACACACTTTGACCTAATTCCCGTCACAATCTGGGGTGAGTCAACGGCCGTACAAATGTACACAAGCGCAGCGCAGGGTGTCCCAACAGCCACGGTTAGAAGAATAACCACGTAGCCGAGCTGCGCTTTCCCTAAACTCTGAAATTTCTCGGTCATTTCCCAGCGAAAATCTGTCAATTTTGCATGACAAGTGCGGAATATATACAGTTTGGAGCATGCAAAATTTGAAGTTGGTTGGAAAATTCCTTGATTTCCAAATTTGCCGGCATTTGGGACACACTTTGACCTAATTCCCGTCACAATCTGGGGTGAGTCAACGGCCGTACAAATGTACACAAGCGCAGCGCAGGGTGTCCCAACAGCCACGGTTAGAAGAATAACCACGTAGCCGAGCTGCGCTTTCCCTAAACTCTGAAATTTCTCCGTCATTTCCCAGCGAAAATCTGTCAATTTTGCATGACAAGTGCGGAATATATACAGTTTGGAGCATGCAAAATTTGAAGTTGGTTGGAAAATTCCTTGATTTCCAAATTTGCCGGCATTTGGGACACACTTTGACCTAATTCCCGTCACAATCTGGGGTGAGTCAACGGCCGTACAAATGTACACAAGCGCAGCGCAGGGTGTCCCAACAGCCACGGTTAGAAGAATAACCACGTAGCCGAGCTGCGCTTTCCCTAAACTCTGAAATTTCTCCGTCATTTCCCAGCGAAAATCTGTCAATTTTGCATGACAAGTGCGGAATATATACAGTTTGGAGCATGCAAAATTTGAAGTTGGTTGGAAAATTCCTTGATTTCCAAATTTGCCGGCATTTGGGACACACTTTGACCTAATTCCCGTCACAATCTGGGGTGAGTCAACGGCCGTACAAATGTACACAAGCGCAGCGCAGGGTGTCCCAACAGCCACGGTTAGAAAAATAACCACGTAGCCGAGCTGCGCTTTCTGAAATTTCTCCGTCATTTCCCAGCGAAAATCTGTCAATTTTGCATGACAAGTGCGGAATATATACAGTTTGGAGCATGCAAAATTTGAAGTTGGTTGGAAAATTCCTTGATTTCCAAATTTGCCGGCATTTGGGACACACTTTGACCTAATTCCCGTCACAATCTGGGGTGAGTCAACGGCCGTACAAATGTACACAAGCGCAGCGCAGGGTGTCCCAACAGCCACGGTTAGAAGAATAACCACGTAGCCGAGCTGCGCTTTCCCTAAACTCTGAAATTTCTCCGTCATTTCCCAGCGAAAATCTGTCAATTTTGCATGACAAGTGCGGAATATATACAGTTTGGAGCATGCAAAATTTGAAGTTGGTTGGAAAATTCCTTGATTTCCAAATTTGCCGGCATTTGGGACACACTTTGACCTAATTCCCGTCACAATCTGGGGTGAGTCAACGGCCGTACAAATGTACACAAGCGCAGCGCAGGGTGTCCCAACAGCCACGGTTAGAAGAATAACCACGTAGCCGAGCTGCGCTTTCCCTAAACTCTGAAATTTCTCCGTCATTTCCCAGCGAAAATCTGTCAATTTTGCATGACAAGTGCGGAATATATACAGTTTGGAGCATGCAAAATTTGAAGTTGGTTGGAAAATTCCTTGATTTCCAAATTTGCCGGCATTTGGGACACACTTTGACCTAATTCCCGTCACAATCTGGGGTGAGTCAACGGCCGTACAAATGTACACAAGCGCAGCGCAGGGTGTCCCAACAGCCACGGTTAGAAGAATAACCACGTAGCCGAGCTGCGCTTTCCCTAAACTCTGAAATTTCTCCGTCATTTCCCAGCGAAAATCTGTCAATTTTGCATGACAAGTGCGGAATATATACAGTTTGGAGCATGCAAAATTTGAAGTTGGTTGGAAAATTCCTTGATTTCCAAATTTGCCGGCATTTGGGACACACTTTGACCTAATTCCCGTCACAATCTGGGGTGAGTCAACGGCCGTACAAATGTACACAAGCGCAGCGCAGGGTGTCCCAACAGCCACGGTTAGAAGAATAACCACGTAGCCGAGATGCGCTTTCCCTAAACTCTGAAATTTCTCCGTCATTTCCCAGCGAAAATCTGTCAATTTTGATGACAAGTGCGGAATATATACAGTTTGGAGCATGCAAAATTTGAAGTTGGTTGGAAAATTCCTTGATTTCCAAATTTGCCGGCATTTGGGACACACTTTGACCTAATTCCCGTCACAATCTGGGGTGAGTCAACGGCCGTACAAATGTACACAAGCGCAGCGCAGGGTGTCCCAACAGCCACGGTTAGAAGAATAACCACGTAGCCGAGCTGCGCTTTCCCTAAACTCTGAAATTTCTCCGTCATTTCCCAGCGAAAATCTGTCAATTTTGCATGACAAGTGCGGAATATATACAGTTTGGAGCATGCAAAATTTGAAGTTGGTTGAAAAATTCCTTGATTTCCAAATTTGCCGGCATTTGGGACACACTTTGACCTAATTCCCGTCACAATCTGGGGTGAGTCAACGGCCGTACAAATGTACACAAGCGCAGCGCAGGGTGTCCCAACAGCCACGGTTAGAAGAATAACCACGTAGCCGAGCTGCGCTTTCCCTAAACTCTGAAATTTCCTCCGTCATTTCCCAGCGAAAATCTGTCAATTTTGCATGACAAGTGCGGAATATATACAGTTTGGAGCATGCAAATTTGAAGTTGGTTGGAAAATTCCTTGATTCCAAATTTGCCGGCATTTGGGACACACTTTGACCTAATTCCGTCACAATCTGGGGTGAGTCAACGGCCGTACAAATGTACACAAGCGCAGGCAGGGTGTCCAACAGCCACGGTTAGAAGAATACCAAGTAGCCGAGCTGCGCTTTCCCTAAACTCTGAAATTTCTCCGTCATTTCCAGCGAAAATCTGTCAATTTTGCATGACAAGTGCGGAATATATACAGTTTGGAGCATGCAAAATTTGAATTTGGTTGGAAATTCCTTGTTTCCAAATTTTGCCGGCATTTGGGACACACTTTGACCTAATTCCCGTCACAATCTGGGGAGAGTCAACGGCCGTACAAATGTACACAAGCGCAGCGCAGGGTTGTCCCAACAGCCACGGTTAGAAGAATAACCACGTAGCCGAGCTGCGCTTTCCCTAAACTCTGAAATTTCTCCGTCATTTCCCAGCGAAAATCTGTCAATTTGGCATGACAAGGTGCGGAATATATACAGTTTGGAGCATGCAAAATTTGAAGTTGGTTGGAAAATTCCTTGATTTCCAATTTGCCGGCATTTGGGACACACTTTGACTAATTCCCGTCACAATCTGGGGTGAGTCAACGGCCGTACAAATGTACACAAGCGCAGCGCAGGGTGTCCAACAGCCACGGTTAGAAGAATAACCACGTAGCCGAGCAGCGCTTTCCCTAAACTCTGAAATTTCTCCGTCATTTCCCAGCGAAAATCTGTCAATTTTGCATGACAAGTGCGGAATATATACAGTTTGGAGCAGGCAAAATTTGAAGTTGGTTGGAAAATTCCTTGATTTCCCAAATTTGCCGGCATTTGGGACACCACTTTGACCTAATTCCCGTCACAATCTGGGGGAGGGGTGAGTCAACGGCCGGTACAAATGTACACAAGCGCAGCGCAGGGTGTCCCAACAGCCACGGTTAGAAGAATAACCACGTAGCCCGAGCTGCGCTTTCCCTAAACTCTGAAATTTCTCCGTCATTTCCCAGCGAAAAATCTGTCAATTTTGCATGACAAGTGCGGAATATATACAGTTTGGAGCATGCAAAATTTGAAGTTGAGTTTGGAAAATTCCTTGATTTCCAAATTTGCCGGCATTTGGGACACACTTTGACCTAATTCCCGTCACAATCTGGGGTGAGTCAACGGCCGTACAAATGTACACAAGCGCAGCGCAGGGTGTCCCAACAGCCACGGTTTAGAAGAATAACCACGTAGCCGAGCTGCGCTTTCCCTAAACTCTGAAATTTCTCCGTCATTTCCAGCGAAAATCTGTCAATTTTGCATGACAAGTGCGGAATATATACAGTTTGGGAGCATGCAAAATTTGAAGTTGGTTGGAAAATCTTGATTTCCAATTTGCCGGCATTTGGGACACACTTTGACCTAATTCCCGTCACAATCTGGGGTGAGTCAACCGGCCCGTACAAATGTACACAAGCGCAGCGCAGGGTGTCCCAACAGCCACGGTTAGAGAATAACCACGTAGCCGAGCTTGCGCTTTCCCTAAACTCTGAATTTCTCCGTCATTTCCCAGCGAAAATCTGTCAATTTTGCATGACAAGTGCGGAATATATACAGTTTGGAGCATGCAAAATTTGAAGTTGGTTGGGAAAATTCCTTGATTTCCAAATTTGCCGGCATTTGGGACACACTTTGACCTAATTCCCGTCACAATCTGGGGTGAGTCAACGGCCGTACAAATGTACACAAGCGCAGCGCAGGGTGTCCCAACAGCCACGGTTAGAAGAATAACCACGTAGCCGAGCTGCGCTTTCCCTAAACTCTGAAATTTCTCCGTCATTTCCCAGCGAAAATCTGTCAATTTTTGCATGACAAGTGCGGAATATATACAGTTTGGAGCATGGCAAAATTGAAGTTGGTTGGAAAATTCCTTGATTTCCAAATTTGCCGGCATTTGGGACACACTTTGACCTAATTCCCGTCACAATCTGGGTGAGTCAACGGCCGTACAAATGTACACAAGCGCAGCGCAGGGTGTCCCAACAGCCACGGGTTAGAAGAATAACCACGTAGCCGAGCTGCGCTTTCCCTAAACTCTGAAATTTCTCCGTCATTTCCCAGCGAAAATCTGTCAATTTTGCATGACAAGTGCGGATATATACAGTTTGGAGCATGCAAAATTTGAAGTTGGTTGGAAATTCCTTGATTTCCAAATTTGCCGGCATTTGGGGACAACTTTGACCTGATTCCCGTCACAATCTGGGGTGAGTCAACGGCCGTACAAATGTACACAAGCGCAGCGCAGGGTGTCCCAACAGCACGGTTAGAAGAATAACCACGTAGCGAGCTGCGCTTTCCCTAAACTCTGAAATTTCTCCGTCCATTCCACAGCGAAAATCTGTCAATTTTGCATGACAAGTGCGGAATATATACAGTTTGGAGCATGCAAATTTGAAGTTGGTTGGAAAATTCCCTTGATTCCAAATTTGCCGGCATTTGGGACACACTTTGACCCTAATGTCCCGTCACAATCTGGTGTGAGTCACGGCCGTACAAATGTACACAAGCGCAGCGCAGGGTTGTCCCAACAGCCACGGTTAGAAGAATAACCACGTAGCCGAGCTGCGCTTTCCCTAACTCTGAAATTTCCTCCGTCATTTCCCAGCGGAAAATCTGTCAATTTTGCATGACAAAGTGCGGAATATATACAGGTTGGAGCATTCAAAATTTGAAAGTTGGTTGGAAAATTCCTTTGAGTTCCAAATTTGCCGCATTTGGGACACACTTTGACGTAATTCCCGTCACAATCTGGGGTGAGTCTACGGCCGTACAAATGTACACAAGCGCAGCTGCAAGGGTTGTCCCAACAGCCACGGTTAAGGGAAAAAGAATAACCACGGTAGCCGAGCTAGCGCTTTCCTAAACTCTGAAATTTTCTCTCGTCATTCCCAGGCGAAAATCTGTCAATTTTTGCATGACAAGTTCGGAATATATACAGTTTGGAGCATGCAAAATTTGAGTTGGTTGGAAAATCCTTGATTTCCAAATTTTCCGGCATTTGGGACACACTTTGGACCTAATTCCCGTCACAATCCTGGGGTGAGTCAACGGCCGTACAAATGTACACAAGCGCAGCCGAGGGTGTCCCAACCAGCCACGGTTAGAAGAATAACCACGTAGCCGAGCTGCGCTTTCCCTAAACTCTGAAATTTCTCCGTCATATTTTCCTAGCGAAAATCTGTCAATTTTGCATGACGAAGTGCGGAAGATATACAGTTTGGAGCATGCAAAATTTGAAGTTGGTTGGAAAATTCCTTGAGATTCCAAATTTGCCGGCATTTGGACACCTTTGACATAATTCCCGTCCACAATCTGGGGTTGAGGTCAAACGGCCGTACAAATGTACACAAGCGCAGCGCAGGGTTGTCCCAAACAGCCACGGTTAGAAAGAATAACCACGTAGCCGAGCTGCGCTTTCCCTAAACTCTGAAATTTCTCCGTCATTTCCCAGCGAAAATCTGTCAATTTTGCATGACAAGTGCGGAATATATACAGTTTGGAGCATGCAAAATTTGAAGTTGGTTGAGAAAATTCCTTGATTTCCAAATTGCCGGCATTTGGGTCACAATCTGGGGTGAGTCAACGGCCGTACAAATGTACACAAGCGCAGCGCAGGGTGTCCCAACAGCCACGGTTAGAAGAATAACCACGTAGCCGAGCTGCGCTTTCCCTAAACTCTGAAATTTCTCCGTCATTTCCCAGCGAAAATCTGTCAATTTTGCATGACAAGTGCGGAATATATACAGTTTGGAGCATGCAAAATTTGAAGTTGGTTGGAAAATTCCTTGATTTCCAAATTTGCCGGCATTTGGGACACACTTTGACCTAATTCCCGTCACAATCTGGGGTGAGTCAACGGCCGTACAAATGTACACAAGCGCAGCGCAGGGTGTCCCAACAGCCACGGTTAGAAGAATAACCACGTAGCCGAGCTGCGCTTTCCCTAAACTCTGAAATTTCTCCGTCATTTCCCAGCGAAAATCTGTCAATTTTGCATGACAAGTGCGGAATATATACAGTTTGGAGCATGCAAAATTTGAAGTTGGTTGGAAAATTCCTTGATTTCCAAATTTGCCGGCATTTGGGACACACTTTGACCTAATTCCCGTCACAATCTGGGGTGAGTCAACGGCCGTACAAATGTACACAAGCGCAGCGCAGGGTGTCCCAACAGCCACGGTTAGAAGAATAACCACGTAGCCGAGCTGCGCTTTCCCTAAACTCTGAAATTTCTCCGTCATTTCCCAGCGAAAATCTGTCAATTTTGCATGACAAGTGCGGAATATATACAGTTTGGAGCATGCAAAATTTGAAGTTGGTTGGAAAATTCCTTGATTTCCAAATTTGCCGGCATTTGGGACACACTTTGACCTAATTCCCGTCACAATCTGGGGTGAGTCAACGGCCGTACAAATGTACACAAGCGCAGCGCAGGGTGTCCCAACAGCCACGGTTAGAAGAATAACCACGTAGCCGAGCTGCGCTTTCCCTAAACTCTGAAATTTCTCCGTCATTTCCCAGCGAAAATCTGTCAATTTTGCATGACAAGTGCGGAATATATACAGTTTGGAGCATGCAAAATTTGAAGTTGGTTGGAAAATTCCTTGATTTCCAAATTTGCCGGCATTTGGGACACACTTTGACCTAATTCCCGTCACAATCTGGGGTGAGTCAACGGCCGTACAAATGTACACAAGCGCAGCGCAGGGTGTCCCAACAGCCACGGTTAGAAGAATAACCACGTAGCCGAGCTGCGCTTTCCCTAAACTCTGAAATTTCTCCGTCATTTCCCAGCGAAAATCTGTCAATTTTGCATGACAAGTGCGGAATATATACAGTTTGGAGCATGCAAAATTTGAAGTTGGTTGGAAAATTCCTTGATTTCCAAATTTGCCGGCATTTGGGACACACTTTGACCTAATTCCCGTCACAATCTGGGGTGAGTCAACGGCCGTACAAATGTACACAAGCGCAGCGCAGGGTGTCCCAACAGCCACGGTTAGAAGAATAACCACGTAGCCGAGCTGCGCTTTCCCTAAACTCTGAAATTTCTCCGTCATTTCCCAGCGAAAATCTGTCAATTTTGCATGACAAGTGCGGAATATATACAGTTTGGAGCATGCAAAATTTGAAGTTGGTTGGAAAATTCCTTGATTTCCAAATTTGCCGGCATTTGGGACACACTTTGACCTAATTCCCGTCACAATCTGGGGTGAGTCAACGGCCGTACAAATGTACACAAGCGCAGCGCAGGGTGTCCCAACAGCCACGGTTAGAAGAATAACCACGTAGCCGAGCTGCGCTTTCCCTAAACTCTGAAATTTCTCCGTCATTTCCCAGCGAAAATCTGTCAATTTTGCATGACAAGTGCGGAATATATACAGTTTGGAGCATGCAAAATTTGAAGTTGGTTGGAAAATTCCTTGATTTCCAAATTTGCCGGCATTTGGGACACACTTTGACCTAATTCCCGTCACAATCTGGGGTGAGTCAACGGCCGTACAAATGTACACAAGCGCAGCGCAGGGTGTCCCAACAGCCACGGTTAGAAGAATAACCACGTAGCCGAGCTGCGCTTTCCCTAAACTCTGAAATTTCTCCGTCATTTCCCAGCGAAAATCTGTCAATTTTGCATGACAAGTGCGGAATATATACAGTTTGGAGCATGCAAAATTTGAAGTTGGTTGGAAAATTCCTTGATTTCCAAATTTGCCGGCATTTGGGACACACTTTGACCTAATTCCCGTCACAATCTGGGGTGAGTCAACGGCCGTACAAATGTACACAAGCGCAGCGCAGGGTGTCCCAACAGCCACGGTTAGAAGAATAACCACGTAGCCGAGCTGCGCTTTCCCTAAACTCTGAAATTTCTCCGTCATTTCCCAGCGAAAATCTGTCAATTTTGCATGACAAGTGCGGAATATATACAGTTTGGAGCATGCAAAATTTGAAGTTGGTTGGAAAATTCCTTGATTTCCAAATTTGCCGGCATTTGGGACACACTTTGACCTAATTCCCGTCACAATCTGGGGTGAGTCAACGGCCGTACAAATGTACACAAGCGCAGCGCAGGGTGTCCCAACAGCCACGGTTAGAAGAATAACCACGTAGCCGAGCTGCGCTTTCCCTAAACTCTGAAATTTCTCCGTCATTTCCCAGCGAAAATCTGTCAATTTTGCATGACAAGTGCGGAATATATACAGTTTGGAGCATGCAAAATTTGAAGTTGGTTGGAAAATTCCTTGATTTCCAAATTTGCCGGCATTTGGGACACACTTTGACCTAATTCCCGTCACAATCTGGGGTGAGTCAACGGCCGTACAAATGTACACAAGCGCAGCGCAGGGTGTCCCAACAGCCACGGTTAGAAGAATAACCACGTAGCCGAGCTGCGCTTTCCCTAAACTCTGAAATTTCTCCGTCATTTCCCAGCGAAAATCTGTCAATTTTGCATGACAAGTGCGGAATATATACAGTTTGGAGCATGCAAAATTTGAAGTTGGTTGGAAAATTCCTTGATTTCCAAATTTGCCGGCATTTGGGACACACTTTGACCTAATTCCCGTCACAATCTGGGGTGAGTCAACGGCCGTACAAATGTACACAAGCGCAGCGCAGGGTGTCCCAACAGCCACGGTTAGAAGAATAACCACGTAGCCGAGCTGCGCTTTCCCTAAACTCTGAAATTTCTCCGTCATTTCCCAGCGAAAATCTGTCAATTTTGCATGACAAGTGCGGAATATATACAGTTTGGAGCATGCAAAATTTGAAGTTGGTTGGAAAATTCCTTGATTTCCAAATTTGCCGGCATTTGGGACACACTTTGACCTAATTCCCGTCACAATCTGGGGTGAGTCAACGGCCGTACAAATGTACACAAGCGCAGCGCAGGGTGTCCCAACAGCCACGGTTAGAAGAATAACCACGTAGCCGAGCTGCGCTTTCCCTAAACTCTGAAATTTCTCCGTCATTTCCCAGCGAAAATCTGTCAATTTTGCATGACAAGTGCGGAATATATACAGTTTGGAGCATGCAAAATTTGAAGTTGGTTGGAAAATTCCTTGATTTCCAAATTTGCCGGCATTTGGGACACACTTTGACCTAATTCCCGTCACAATCTGGGGTGAGTCAACGGCCGTACAAATGTACACAAGCGCAGCGCAGGGTGTCCCAACAGCCACGGTTAGAAGAATAACCACGTAGCCGAGCTGCGCTTTCCCTAAACTCTGAAATTTCTCCGTCATTTCCCAGCGAAAATCTGTCAATTTTGCATGACAAGTGCGGAATATATACAGTTTGGAGCATGCAAAATTTGAAGTTGGTTGGAAAATTCCTTGATTTCCAAATTTGCCGGCATTTGGGACACACTTTGACCTAATTCCCGTCACAATCTGGGGTGAGTCAACGGCCGTACAAATGTACACAAGCGCAGCGCAGGGTGTCCCAACAGCCACGGTTAGAAGAATAACCACGTAGCCGAGCTGCGCTTTCCCTAAACTCTGAAATTTCTCCGTCATTTCCCAGCGAAAATCTGTCAATTTTGCATGACAAGTGCGGAATATATACAGTTTGGAGCATGCAAAATTTGAAGTTGGTTGGAAAATTCCTTGATTTCCAAATTTGCCGGCATTTGGGACACACTTTGACCTAATTCCCGTCACAATCTGGGGTGAGTCAACGGCCGTACAAATGTACACAAGCGCAGCGCAGGGTGTCCCAACAGCCACGGTTAGAAGAATAACCACGTAGCCGAGCTGCGCTTTCCCTAAACTCTGAAATTTCTCCGTCATTTCCCAGCGAAAATCTGTCAATTTTGCATGACAAGTGCGGAATATATACAGTTTGGAGCATGCAAAATTTGAAGTTGGTTGGAAAATTCCTTGATTTCCAAATTTGCCGGCATTTGGGACACACTTTGACCTAATTCCCGTCACAATCTGGGGTGAGTCAACGGCCGTACAAATGTACACAAGCGCAGCGCAGGGTGTCCCAACAGCCACGGTTAGAAGAATAACCACGTAGCCGAGCTGCGCTTTCCCTAAACTCTGAAATTTCTCCGTCATTTCCCAGCGAAAATCTGTCAATTTTGCATGACAAGTGCGGAATATATACAGTTTGGAGCATGCAAAATTTGAAGTTGGTTGGAAAATTCCTTGATTTCCAAATTTGCCGGCATTTGGGACACACTTTGACCTAATTCCCGTCACAATCTGGGGTGAGTCAACGGCCGTACAAATGTACACAAGCGCAGCGCAGGGTGTCCCAACAGCCACGGTTAGAAGAATAACCACGTAGCCGAGCTGCGCTTTCCCTAAACTCTGAAATTTCTCCGTCATTTCCCAGCGAAAATCTGTCAATTTTGCATGACAAGTGCGGAATATATACAGTTTGGAGCATGCAAAATTTGAAGTTGGTTGGAAAATTCCTTGATTTCCAAATTTGCCGGCATTTGGGACACACTTTGACCTAATTCCCGTCACAATCTGGGGTGAGTCAACGGCCGTACAAATGTACACAAGCGCAGCGCAGGGTGTCCCAACAGCCACGGTTAGAAGAATAACCACGTAGCCGAGCTGCGCTTTCCCTAAACTCTGAAATTTCTCCGTCATTTCCCAGCGAAAATCTGTCAATTTTGCATGACAAGTGCGGAATATATACAGTTTGGAGCATGCAAAATTTGAAGTTGGTTGGAAAATTCCTTGATTTCCAAATTTGCCGGCATTTGGGACACACTTTGACCTAATTCCCGTCACAATCTGGGGTGAGTCAACGGCCGTACAAATGTACACAAGCGCAGCGCAGGGTGTCCCAACAGCCACGGTTAGAAGAATAACCACGTAGCCGAGCTGCGCTTTCCCTAAACTCTGAAATTTCTCCGTCATTTCCCAGCGAAAATCTGTCAATTTTGCATGACAAGTGCGGAATATATACAGTTTGGAGCATGCAAAATTTGAAGTTGGTTGGAAAATTCCTTGATTTCCAAATTTGCCGGCATTTGGGACACACTTTGACCTAATTCCCGTCACAATCTGGGGTGAGTCAACGGCCGTACAAATGTACACAAGCGCAGCGCAGGGTGTCCCAACAGCCACGGTTAGAAGAATAACCACGTAGCCGAGCTGCGCTTTCCCTAAACTCTGAAATTTCTCCGTCATTTCCCAGCGAAAATCTGTCAATTTTGCATGACAAGTGCGGAATATATACAGTTTGGAGCATGCAAAATTTGAAGTTGGTTGGAAAATTCCTTGATTTCCAAATTTGCCGGCATTTGGGACACACTTTGACCTAATTCCCGTCACAATCTGGGGTGAGTCAACGGCCGTACAAATGTACACAAGCGCAGCGCAGGGTGTCCCAACAGCCACGGTTAGAAGAATAACCACGTAGCCGAGCTGCGCTTTCCCTAAACTCTGAAATTTCTCCGTCATTTCCCAGCGAAAATCTGTCAATTTTGCATGACAAGTGCGGAATATATACAGTTTGGAGCATGCAAAATTTGAAGTTGGTTGGAAAATTCCTTGATTTCCAAATTTGCCGGCATTTGGGACACACTTTGACCTAATTCCCGTCACAATCTGGGGTGAGTCAACGGCCGTACAAATGTACACAAGCGCAGCGCAGGGTGTCCCAACAGCCACGGTTAGAAGAATAACCACGTAGCCGAGCTGCGCTTTCCCTAAACTCTGAAATTTCTCCGTCATTTCCCAGCGAAAATCTGTCAATTTTGCATGACAAGTGCGGAATATATACAGTTTGGAGCATGCAAAATTTGAAGTTGGTTGGAAAATTCCTTGATTTCCAAATTTGCCGGCATTTGGGACACACTTTGACCTAATTCCCGTCACAATCTGGGGTGAGTCAACGGCCGTACAAATGTACACAAGCGCAGCGCAGGGTGTCCCAACAGCCACGGTTAGAAGAATAACCACGTAGCCGAGCTGCGCTTTCCCTAAACTCTGAAATTTCTCCGTCATTTCCCAGCGAAAATCTGTCAATTTTGCATGACAAGTGCGGAATATATACAGTTTGGAGCATGCAAAATTTGAAGTTGGTTGGAAAATTCCTTGATTTCCAAATTTGCCGGCATTTGGGACACACTTTGACCTAATTCCCGTCACAATCTGGGGTGAGTCAACGGCCGTACAAATGTACACAAGCGCAGCGCAGGGTGTCCCAACAGCCACGGTTAGAAGAATAACCACGTAGCCGAGCTGCGCTTTCCCTAAACTCTGAAATTTCTCCGTCATTTCCCAGCGAAAATCTGTCAATTTTGCATGACAAGTGCGGAATATATACAGTTTGGAGCATGCAAAATTTGAAGTTGGTTGGAAAATTCCTTGATTTCCAAATTTGCCGGCATTTGGGACACACTTTGACCTAATTCCCGTCACAATCTGGGGTGAGTCAACGGCCGTACAAATGTACACAAGCGCAGCGCAGGGTGTCCCAACAGCCACGGTTAGAAGAATAACCACGTAGCCGAGCTGCGCTTTCCCTAAACTCTGAAATTTCTCCGTCATTTCCCAGCGAAAATCTGTCAATTTTGCATGACAAGTGCGGAATATATACAGTTTGGAGCATGCAAAATTTGAAGTTGGTTGGAAAATTCCTTGATTTCCAAATTTGCCGGCATTTGGGACACACTTTGACCTAATTCCCGTCACAATCTGGGGTGAGTCAACGGCCGTACAAATGTACACAAGCGCAGCGCAGGGTGTCCCAACAGCCACGGTTAGAAGAATAACCACGTAGCCGAGCTGCGCTTTCCCTAAACTCTGAAATTTCTCCGTCATTTCCCAGCGAAAATCTGTCAATTTTGCATGACAAGTGCGGAATATATACAGTTTGGAGCATGCAAAATTTGAAGTTGGTTGGAAAATTCCTTGATTTCCAAATTTGCCGGCATTTGGGACACACTTTGACCTAATTCCCGTCACAATCTGGGGTGAGTCAACGGCCGTACAAATGTACACAAGCGCAGCGCAGGGTGTCCCAACAGCCACGGTTAGAAGAATAACCACGTAGCCGAGCTGCGCTTTCCCTAAACTCTGAAATTTCTCCGTCATTTCCCAGCGAAAATCTGTCAATTTTGCATGACAAGTGCGGAATATATACAGTTTGGAGCATGCAAAATTTGAAGTTGGTTGGAAAATTCCTTGATTTCCAAATTTGCCGGCATTTGGGACACACTTTGACCTAATTCCCGTCACAATCTGGGGTGAGTCAACGGCCGTACAAATGTACACAAGCGCAGCGCAGGGTGTCCCAACAGCCACGGTTAGAAGAATAACCACGTAGCCGAGCTGCGCTTTCCCTAAACTCTGAAATTTCTCCGTCATTTCCCAGCGAAAATCTGTCAATTTTGCATGACAAGTGCGGAATATATACAGTTTGGAGCATGCAAAATTTGAAGTTGGTTGGAAAATTCCTTGATTTCCAAATTTGCCGGCATTTGGGACACACTTTGACCTAATTCCCGTCACAATCTGGGGTGAGTCAACGGCCGTACAAATGTACACAAGCGCAGCGCAGGGTGTCCCAACAGCCACGGTTAGAAGAATAACCACGTAGCCGAGCTGCGCTTTCCCTAAACTCTGAAATTTCTCCGTCATTTCCCAGCGAAAATCTGTCAATTTTGCATGACAAGTGCGGAATATATACAGTTTGGAGCATGCAAAATTTGAAGTTGGTTGGAAAATTCCTTGATTTCCAAATTTGCCGGCATTTGGGACACACTTTGACCTAATTCCCGTCACAATCTGGGGTGAGTCAACGGCCGTACAAATGTACACAAGCGCAGCGCAGGGTGTCCCAACAGCCACGGTTAGAAGAATAACCACGTAGCCGAGCTGCGCTTTCCCTAAACTCTGAAATTTCTCCGTCATTTCCCAGCGAAAATCTGTCAATTTTGCATGACAAGTGCGGAATATATACAGTTTGGAGCATGCAAAATTTGAAGTTGGTTGGAAAATTCCTTGATTTCCAAATTTGCCGGCATTTGGGACACACTTTGACCTAATTCCCGTCACAATCTGGGGTGAGTCAACGGCCGTACAAATGTACACAAGCGCAGCGCAGGGTGTCCCAACAGCCACGGTTAGAAGAATAACCACGTAGCCGAGCTGCGCTTTCCCTAAACTCTGAAATTTCTCCGTCATTTCCCAGCGAAAATCTGTCAATTTTGCATGACAAGTGCGGAATATATACAGTTTGGAGCATGCAAAATTTGAAGTTGGTTGGAAAATTCCTTGATTTCCAAATTTGCCGGCATTTGGGACACACTTTGACCTAATTCCCGTCACAATCTGGGGTGAGTCAACGGCCGTACAAATGTACACAAGCGCAGCGCAGGGTGTCCCAACAGCCACGGTTAGAAGAATAACCACGTAGCCGAGCTGCGCTTTCCCTAAACTCTGAAATTTCTCCGTCATTTCCCAGCGAAAATCTGTCAATTTTGCATGACAAGTGCGGAATATATACAGTTTGGAGCATGCAAAATTTGAAGTTGGTTGGAAAATTCCTTGATTTCCAAATTTGCCGGCATTTGGGACACACTTTGACCTAATTCCCGTCACAATCTGGGGTGAGTCAACGGCCGTACAAATGTACACAAGCGCAGCGCAGGGTGTCCCAACAGCCACGGTTAGAAGAATAACCACGTAGCCGAGCTGCGCTTTCCCTAAACTCTGAAATTTCTCCGTCATTTCCCAGCGAAAATCTGTCAATTTTGCATGACAAGTGCGGAATATATACAGTTTGGAGCATGCAAAATTTGAAGTTGGTTGGAAAATTCCTTGATTTCCAAATTTGCCGGCATTTGGGACACACTTTGACCTAATTCCCGTCACAATCTGGGGTGAGTCAACGGCCGTACAAATGTACACAAGCGCAGCGCAGGGTGTCCCAACAGCCACGGTTAGAAGAATAACCACGTAGCCGAGCTGCGCTTTCCCTAAACTCTGAAATTTCTCCGTCATTTCCCAGCGAAAATCTGTCAATTTTGCATGACAAGTGCGGAATATATACAGTTTGGAGCATGCAAAATTTGAAGTTGGTTGGAAAATTCCTTGATTTCCAAATTTGCCGGCATTTGGGACACACTTTGACCTAATTCCCGTCACAATCTGGGGTGAGTCAACGGCCGTACAAATGTACACAAGCGCAGCGCAGGGTGTCCCAACAGCCACGGTTAGAAGAATAACCACGTAGCCGAGCTGCGCTTTCCCTAAACTCTGAAATTTCTCCGTCATTTCCCAGCGAAAATCTGTCAATTTTGCATGACAAGTGCGGAATATATACAGTTTGGAGCATGCAAAATTTGAAGTTGGTTGGAAAATTCCTTGATTTCCAAATTTGCCGGCATTTGGGACACACTTTGACCTAATTCCCGTCACAATCTGGGGTGAGTCAACGGCCGTACAAATGTACACAAGCGCAGCGCAGGGTGTCCCAACAGCCACGGTTAGAAGAATAACCACGTAGCCGAGCTGCGCTTTCCCTAAACTCTGAAATTTCTCCGTCATTTCCCAGCGAAAATCTGTCAATTTTGCATGACAAGTGCGGAATATATACAGTTTGGAGCATGCAAAATTTGAAGTTGGTTGGAAAATTCCTTGATTTCCAAATTTGCCGGCATTTGGGACACACTTTGACCTAATTCCCGTCACAATCTGGGGTGAGTCAACGGCCGTACAAATGTACACAAGCGCAGCGCAGGGTGTCCCAACAGCCACGGTTAGAAGAATAACCACGTAGCCGAGCTGCGCTTTCCCTAAACTCTGAAATTTCTCCGTCATTTCCCAGCGAAAATCTGTCAATTTTGCATGACAAGTGCGGAATATATACAGTTTGGAGCATGCAAAATTTGAAGTTGGTTGGAAAATTCCTTGATTTCCAAATTTGCCGGCATTTGGGACACACTTTGACCTAATTCCCGTCACAATCTGGGGTGAGTCAACGGCCGTACAAATGTACACAAGCGCAGCGCAGGGTGTCCCAACAGCCACGGTTAGAAGAATAACCACGTAGCCGAGCTGCGCTTTCCCTAAACTCTGAAATTTCTCCGTCATTTCCCAGCGAAAATCTGTCAATTTTGCATGACAAGTGCGGAATATATACAGTTTGGAGCATGCAAAATTTGAAGTTGGTTGGAAAATTCCTTGATTTCCAAATTTGCCGGCATTTGGGACACACTTTGACCTAATTCCCGTCACAATCTGGGGTGAGTCAACGGCCGTACAAATGTACACAAGCGCAGCGCAGGGTGTCCCAACAGCCACGGTTAGAAGAATAACCACGTAGCCGAGCTGCGCTTTCCCTAAACTCTGAAATTTCTCCGACATTTCCCAGCGAAAATCTGTCAATTTTGCATGACAAGTGCGGAATATATACAGTTTGGAGCATGCAAAATTTGAAGTTGGTTGGAAAATTCCTTGATTTCCAAATTTGCCGGCATTTGGGACACACTTTGACCTAATTCCCGTCACAATCTGGGGTGAGTCAACGGCCGTACAAATGTACACAAGCGCAGCGCAGGGTGTCCCAACAGCCACGGTTAGAAGAATAACCACGTAGCCGAGCTGCGCTTTCCCTAAACTCTGAAATTTCTCCGTCATTTCCCAGCGAAAATCTGTCAATTTTGCATGACAAGTGCGGAATATATACAGTTTGGAGCATGCAAAATTTGAAGTTGGTTGGAAAATTCCTTGATTTCCAAATTTGCCGGCATTTGGGACACACTTTGACCTAATTCCCGTCACAATCTGGGGTGAGTCAACGGCCGTACAAATGTACACAAGCGCAGCGCAGGGTGTCCCAACAGCCACGGTTAGAAGAATAACCACGTAGCCGAGCTGCGCTTTCCCTAAACTCTGAAATTTCTCCGTCATTTCCCAGCGAAAATCTGTCAATTTTGCATGACAAGTGCGGAATATATACAGTTTGGAGCATGCAAAATTTGAAGTTGGTTGGAAAATTCCTTGATTTCCAAATTTGCCGGCATTTGGGACACACTTTGACCTAATTCCCGTCACAATCTGGGGTGAGTCAACGGCCGTACAAATGTACACAAGCGCAGCGCAGGGTGTCCCAACAGCCACGGTTAGAAGAATAACCACGTAGCCGAGCTGCGCTTTCCCTAAACTCTGAAATTTCTCCGTCATTTCCCAGCGAAAATCTGTCAATTTTGCATGACAAGTGCGGAATATATACAGTTTGGAGCATGCAAAATTTGAAGTTGGTTGGAAAATTCCTTGATTTCCAAATTTGCCGGCATTTGGGACACACTTTGACCTAATTCCCGTCACAATCTGGGGTGAGTCAACGGCCGTACAAATGTACACAAGCGCAGCGCAGGGTGTCCCAACAGCCACGGTTAGAAGAATAACCACGTAGCCGAGCTGCGCTTTCCCTAAACTCTGAAATTTCTCCGTCATTTCCCAGCGAAAATCTGTCAATTTTGCATGACAAGTGCGGAATATATACAGTTTGGAGCATGCAAAATTTGAAGTTGGTTGGAAAATTCCTTGATTTCCAAATTTGCCGGCATTTGGGACACACTTTGACCTAATTCCCGTCACAATCTGGGGTGAGTCAACGGCCGTACAAATGTACACAAGCGCAGCGCAGGGTGTCCCAACAGCCACGGTTAGAAGAATAACCACGTAGCCGAGCTGCGCTTTCCCTAAACTCTGAAATTTCTCCGTCATTTCCCAGCGAAAATCCCCAGCGAAAATCTGTCAATTTTGCATGACAAGTGCGGAATATATACAGTTTGGAGCATGCAAAATTTGAAGTTGGTTGGAAAATTCCTTGATTTCCAAATTGTGCCGGTATTTGGGACACACTTTGACCTAATTCCCGTCACAATCTGGGGTGAGTCAACGGCCGTACAAATGTACACAAGCGCAGCGCAGGGTGTCCCAACAGCCACGGTTAGAAGAATAACCACGTAGCCGAGCTGCGCTTTCCCTAAACTCTGAAATTTCTCCGTCATTTCCAGCGAAAATCTGTCAATTTTGCATGACAAGTGCGGAATATATACAGTTTGGAGCATGCAAAATTTTGAAGTTGGTTGGAAAATTCCTTGATTTCCAAATTTGCCGGCATTTGGGACACACTTTGACCTAATTCCCGTCACAATCTGGGGTGAGTCAACGGCCGTACAAATGTACACAAGCGCAGCGCAGGGTGTCCCAACAGCCACGGTTAGAAGAATAACCACGTAGCCGAGCTGCGCTTTCCCTAAACTCTGAAATTTCTCCGTCATTTCCCAGCGAAAAATCTGTCAATTTTGCATGACAAGTGCGGAATATATACAGTTTGGAGCATGCAAAATTTGAAGTTGGTTGGAAAATTCCTTGATTTCCAAATTTGCCAGGCATTTGGGACACACTTTGACCTAATTCCCGTCACAATCTGTGGGTGAGTCAACGGCCGTACAAATGTACACAAGCGCAGCGCAGGGTGTCCCAACAGCCACGGTTAGAAGAATAACCACGTAGCCGAGCTGCGCTTTCCCTAAACTCTGAAATTTCTCCGTCATTTCCCAGCGAAAATCTGTCAATTTTGCATGACAAGTGCGGGAATATATACAGGTTTGGAGCATGCAAAATTTGAAGTTGGTTGGAAAATTCCTTGATTTTCCAAATTTGCCGGCATTTGGGACACACTTTGACCTAATTCCCGTCACAATCTGGGGTGAGTCAACGGCCGTACAAATGTACACAAGCGCAGCGCAGGGTGTCCCAACAGCCACGGTTAGAAGAATAACCACGTAGCCGAGCTGCGCTTTCCCTAAACTCTGAAATTTCTCCGTCATTTCCCAGCGAAAATCTGTCAATTTTGCATGACAAGTGCGGAATATATACAGTTTGGAGCATGCAAAATTTGAAGTTGGTTGGAAAAATTCCTTGATTTCCAAATTTGCCGGCATTTGGGACACACTTTGACCTAATTCCCGTCACAATCTGGGGTGAGTCAACGACCGTACAAATGTACACAAGCGCAGCGCAGGGTGTCCCAACAGCCACGGTTAGAAGAATAACCACGTAGCCGAGCTGCGCTTTCCCTAAACTCTGAAATTTCTCCCGTCATTTCCCAGCGAAAATCTCGTCAATTTTGCATGACAAGTGCGGAATATATACAGTTTGGAGCATGCAAAATTTGAAGTTGGTTGGAAAATTCCTTGATTTCCAAATTTGCCGGCATTGGGGACACACTTTGAACCTAATTCCCGTCACAATCTGGGGTGAGTCAACGACCGTACAATGTACACAAGCGCAGCGCAGGGTGTCCCAACAGCCACGGTTAGAAGAATAACCACGTAGCCGAGCTGCGCTTTCCCTAAACTCTGGAAATTTCTCCGTCATTTCCCAGCGAAAATCTGTCAATTTTGCATGACAAAGTGCGGAATATATACAGTTTGGAGCATGCCAAAATTTGAAGTTGGTTGGAAAATTCCTTGATTTTCCAAATTTGCCGGCATTGGGGACACACTTTGACCCTAATTCCCGTCACAATCTGGGGTGAGTCAACGGCCGTACAAATGTACACAAGCGCAGCGCAGGGTGTTCCCAACAGCCACGGTTAGAATAATAACCACGTAGCCGAGCTGCGCGTTTCCCTAAACTCTGAAATTTCTCCGTCATTTCCCAGCGAAAATCTGGTCAATTTTGCATGACAAGTGCGGAATATATACAGTTTGGAGCATGCAAAATTTGAAGTTGGTTGGAAAATTCCTTGATTTCCAAATTTGCCGGCATTTGGGACACACTTTGACCTAATTCCCGTCACAATCTTGGGTGAGTCAACGGCCGTACAAATGTACACAAGCGCAGCGCAGGGTGTCCCAACAGCCACGGTTAGAAGAATAACCACGTAGCCGAGCTGCGCTTTCCCTAAACCTGAAATTTCTCCGTCATTTCCCAGCGAAAAATCTGTCAATTTTGCATGACAAGTGCGGAATATATACAGTTTGGAGCATGCAAAATTTGAAGTTGGTTGGAAAATTCCTTGATTTCCAAATTTGCCGGCATTTGGGACACACTTTGACCTAATTCCCGTCACAATCTGGGTGGTGAGTCAACGGCCGTACAAATGTACACAAGCGCAGCGCAGGGTGTCCCAACAGCCACGGTTAGAAGAATAACCACATAGCCGAGCTGCGCTTTCCCTAAACTCTGAAATTTCTCCGTCATTTCCCAGCGAAAATCTGTCCAATTTTGAGCATGGACAAGTGCGCAATATATACAGTTTGGAGCATGCACAATTTGAAGTTGGTTGGAAAATTCCTTGATTTCCAAATTTGCCGGCATTTGGGACACACTTTGACCTAATTCCCGTCACAATCTGGGGTCGTGAGTCAACGGCCACTTTCGGGAAACATTAGCCGTCTGAAGTGGTCGCTATCTTGGAACTGAAGGAATTTCCAGACAAACTTCAAATTTGCCTGCTATAACAATTCTATATAACAAACGTGTTCTGCAAATTTCCCCAATTTCCCGGTTCAAACCGACCGAGTCGTATCGTCGAATATAGCACAAACTACCTGCCGGCACAGTTTTCGCACAAGCAGACGCCTCTTTCGGGAAACATTGCGTCTGAGGTGGTCGCTATTTTGGAACTGAAGGAATTTCCAGACAAACTTCAAATTTTGCCTGCTATTACAACTCTATATCCCAACCGTGTTCTGCAAATTTCAGCAATTTCCCGTTTAAACCGACCGAGTTATCGTCGAATCTAACAAAAACTCCCCTGCCGGCACAGTTTTCGCCACAAGCAGACGCCTCTTTCGGAAACATTGCGTCTGAAGTGGTCGCTATTTTGGAACTGAAGGAATTTCCAGACAAACTTCAAATGTTGCCTGCTATAACAACTCTATATCCCTAACGTGTTCCTGCAAATTTCAGCAATTTCCCAGTTTATAACCGACCGAGTTATCGTCGAATCTAGCAAAAACTCCTGCCGGCACAGTTTTCGCACAAGCAGACGCCTCTTTCGGGAAACATTGCGTACTGAAGTTGGTCGCTATTTTGGAACTGAAGGAATTTCCAGACAAACTTCAAATTTTGCCTGCGTATAACAACTCTATATCCCAAACGTGTTCTGCAAATTTCAGCAATTGTCCGGTTTAAACCGACCGAGTTATCGGTCGAATCTAGCAAAAAACTCCCTGCCGGCACAGTTTTCGCACAAGCAGACGCCACTTTCGGGATACATTGCAGTCTGAAGTGGGTCGCTATTTTGGAACTGAAAGAATTTCCAGACAAACTTCAAATTGTGGCCTGCTTAAACAACTCTATATCCCAAAGGTGTTCTGCAAATTTCAGCAATTTCCCGTTTTAAACCGACCGAGTTATCGTCGAATCTAGCAAAAACTCCCTGCCGGAACAGTTTTTCGCACAAGCAGACGCACGCTTTTGGGAAACATTGCGTCTGAAGTGGTCGCTATCTTGGAACTGAAGGAATTTCCAGACAAACTTCAAATTTTGCCTGCTATAACAACTCTATATCCCAAACGTGTTCTGCAAATTTCAGCAATTTCCCGTTTAAACCGACCGAGTTATCGTCGAATCTAGCAAAAACTCCCTGCCGGCACAGTTTTCGCACAAGCAGACGCCTCTTTCGGGAAACATTGCGTCTGAAGTGGTCGCTATTTTGGAACTGAAGGAATTTTCCAGACAGACTTCAAATTTTTGCCTGCTATATCCAAACGTGTGTCTGCAAATTTCAGCAATTTCCCGTCTTTAAACCGACCGAGTTATCGGTCGAATCTAGCAAAAACTCCCTGCCGGCACAGTTTTCGCACAAGCAGACGCCGCTTTCGGGAAACATTTCGTCTGAAGTGGTAGCTATTTTGGAACTAGAGGAATTTCCTGACAAACTTCAAATTTTGCCTGCTATAAACAATTCTATATCCCAAACGTGTTCTGCAAATTTCACCAAATTTCCCGTTCAAACCCGACCGAGTTATCGTCGAATATAGCACAAACTCCCTGCCGGCACAGTTTTCGCACAAGCAGACGCCACTTTCGGGAAATATTGCGTCTGAAGTGGTCGCTATCTTGGAACTGAAGGAATTTCCAGACAAACTTCAAATTTTGCCTGCTATTACAACTCTATACTCCCAACCGTGTTCTGCAAATTTCAGCAATTTCCGTTTAAACCGACCAGAGTTATCGTCGAATCTAGCAAAAACTCCCTGCCGGCACAGTTTTCGCACAAGCAGACGCCTCTTTCGGGAAACATTGCGTCTGAAGTGGTAGCTATTTTGGAACTAGAGGAATTTCCAGACAAACTTCAAATTGTGCCTGCTTAAACAACTCTATATCCAAAACGTGTTCTGCAAATTTCGGCAATTTCCCGTTTAAACCAACCGAGTTATCGTCGAATCTAGCAAAAACTCCCTGCCGGCACAGTTTTCGCACAAGCAGACGCCACTTTCGGGAACATTGCGTCTGAAGTGGTCGCTATCTTGGAACTGAAGGAATTTCCAGACAAACTTCAAATTTTGCCTGCTTAAACAACTCTATATCCCAAAGGTGTTCTGCAAATTTCAGCAATTTCCCGTTTTAAACCGACCGAGTTATCGTCGAATCTAGCAAAAAACTCCTGCCGGCACAGTTTTCGCACAAGCAGACGCCGCTTTCGGGAAACATTTCGTCTGAAGTGGGTAGCTATTTTGGAACTAGAGGAATTTCCTGACAAACTTCAAATTTTGCCTGCTATAACAATTCTATATCCAAACGTGTTCTGCAAATTTCAGCAATTTCCCGTTTAAACCGACCGAGTTATCGTCGAATCTAGCAAAAACTCCCTGCCGGCACAGTTTTCGCACAAGCAGACGCACTTTCGGGAAATATTGCGTCTGAAGTGGTCGCTATCTTGGAACTGAAGGAATTTCCAGACAAACTTCAAATTTTGCCTGCTATAACAATTCTATATCCCAAACGTGTTCTGCAAATTTCACCAATTTCCCGTTCAAACCGACCGAGTTATCGTCGAATATAGCACAAACTCCCTGCCGGCACAGTTTTCGCACAAGCAGACGCCTCTTTCGGGAAAACATTGCGTCTGAGGTGGGTCGCTATTTTGGAACTGAAGGAATTTCCAGACAAACTTCAAATTTTGCCTGCTATTACCATTCTATATCCCAAACGTGTTCTGCAAATTTCAGCAATTGTCCGTTCAAACCGACCGAGTTATCGTCGAAATATAGCAAAAAATCCCTGCCGGAACAGTTTTCGCACAAGCAGACGCCGCTTTTGGGAAACATTGCGTCTGAAGTGGTCGCTATTTTGGAACTGAAGGAATTTCCAGACAAACTTCAAATTTTGCCTGCTATTACAACTCTATATCCCAACCGTGTTCTGCAAATTTCAGCAATTTCCCGTTTAAACCGACCGAGTTATCGTCGAATCTAGCAAAAACTCCCTGCCGGCACAGTTTTCGCACAAGCAGACGCCTCTTTCGGAAACATTGCGTCTGAAGTGGTCGCTATTTTGGAACTGAAGGAATTTCCAGACAAACTTCAAATTTTGCCTGCTATATCCCCAAACGTGTTCTGCAAATTTCAGCAATTTCCCGTTTTAAACCGACCGAGTTATCGTCGAATCTAGCAAAAACTCCCTGCCGGCACAGTTTTCGCACAAGCATACGCCGCTTTCGGGAAACATTGCGTCTGATAGTGGTAGCTATTTTGGAACTAGAGGAATTTTCCAGACAAACGTCAAATTGTGCCTGCTTAAACAACTCTATATCCCAAACGTGTTCTGCAAATTTCGGCAATTTTCCCGTTTAAACCAACCGAGTTATCGTCGAATCTAGCAAAAACTCCCTGCCGGCACAGTTTTTCGCACAAGCAGACGCCACTTTCGGGAAACATTGCGTCTGAAGTGGTCGCTATCTTGGAACTGAAGGAATTTCCAGACAAACTTCAAATTTTGCTGCTATAACAATTCTATATCCCAAACGTGTTCTGCAAATTTCACCAATTTCCCGTTCAAACCGACCGAGTTATCGTCGAATATAGCACAAAACTACCTGCCGGCACAGTTTTCGCACAAGCAGACGCCTCTTTCGGGAAACATTGCGTCTGAGGTGGTCGCTATTTTTGGAACTGAAGGAATTTCCAGACAAACTTCAAATTTTGCCTGCTATTACAACTCTATATCCCAACCGTGTTCTGCAAATTTCAGCAATTTCCCGTTTAAACCGACCGAGTTATCGTCGAATCTAGCAAAAACTCCCTGCCGGCACAGTTTTCGCATAAGCAGACGCCTCTTTCGGAAACATTGCGTCTGAAGTGGTCGCTATTTTGGAACTGAAGGAATTTCCAGACAAACTTCAAATGTTGCCTGCTATAACACTCTCTATATCCCTAAACGTGTTCTGCAAATTTCAGCAATTTCCCGTTTAAACCGACCGAGTTATCGTCGAATCTAGCAAAAACTCCCTGCCGGCACAGTTTTCGCACAAGCAGACGCCTCTTTCGGGTAACATTGCGTCTGAAGTGGTCGCTATTTTGGAACTGAAGGGAATTTCCAGACAAACTTCAAATTTGCCTGCTATTACAACTCTATATCCCAACCGTGTTCTGCAAATTTCAGCAATTTCCTGTTTAAACCGACCGAGTTATCGTCGAATCTAGCAAAAACTCCCTGCCGGCACAGTTTTCGCACAAGCAGACGCCTCTTTCGGGAAACATTGCGTCTGAAGTGGTCGCTATTTTGGAAACTGAAGGAATTTCCAGACAAACTTACAAATGTTGCCTGCTATAACAACTCTATATCCCAAACGTGTTCTGCAAATTTCAGCAATTGTCCGTTTAACCGACCGAGTTATCGTCGAATCTAGCAAAAACTCCCTGCCGGCACAGTTTTCGCACAAGCAGACGCCACTTTCGGGAAACATTGCGTCTGAAGTGGTTCGCTATTTTGGAACTGAAAGAATTTCCAGACAAACTTCAAATTGTGCCTGCTTAAACAACTCTATATCCCAAAGGTGTTCTGCAAATTTCACGCAATTTCCCGTTTAGAACCGACCGAGTTATCGTCGAATCTAGCAAAAACTCCCTGCCGGAAAGCAGTTTTCGCACAAGCAGACGCCGCTTTTGGGAAACATTGCGTCTGAAGTGGTCGCTATTTTTGGAACTGAAGGAATTTCCAGACAGACTTCAATTTTGCCTGCTTAAACAACTCTATATCGCCAAACGTGTTCTGCAAATTTCAGCAATTTCCCGTTTAAACCGACCGAGTTATCGTCGAATCTAGCAAAAACTCCCTGCCGGCACAGTTTTCGCACAAGCAGACGCCACTTTCGGGAATATTGCGTTCTGAAGTGGTCGCTATCTTGGAACTGAAGGAATTTCCAGACAAACTTCAAATTTTGCCTGCTATAACAATTCTATTTCCCAAACGTGTTCTGCAAATTTCACCAATTGTCCCGTTCAAACCGACCGAGTTATCGTCGAATATAGCACAAACTCCCTGCCGGCACAGTTTTCGCACAAGCAGACGCCTCTTTCGGGAAACATTGCGTCTGAGGGTGGTCGCTATTTTGGAACTGAAGGAATTTCCAGACAAACTTCAAATTTTGCCTGCTATTACCATTCTATATCCCAAACGTGTTCTGCAAATTTCAGCAATTGTCCGTTCAAACCGACCGAGTTATCGTCGAATATAGCAAAAACTCCTGCCGAACAGTTTTCCGCACAAGCAGACGCCGCTTTTGGGAAACATTGCGTCTGAAGTGGTCGCTATTTTGGAACTGAAGGGAATTTCCAGACAAACTTCAAATTTTGCCTGCTATTACAACTCTATATCCCAACCGTGTTCTGCAAATTTCAGCAATTTCCCGTTTAAACCGAACCGAGTTATCGTCGAATCTAGCAAAAACTCCCTGCCGGCACAGTTTTCGCACAAGCAGACGCCTCTTTCGGGAAACATTGCGTCTGAAGTGGTCGCTATTTTGAACTGAAGGAATTTCCAGACAAACTTCAAATGTTGCCTGCTATAACAACTCTATATCCCTAACGTGTTCTGCAAATTTCAGCAATTTCCCGTTTTAAACCGACCGAGTTATCGTCGAATCTAGCAAAAACTCCCTGCCGGCACAGTTTTCGCACAAGCAGACGCCACTTTCGGGAAACATTGCGTCTGAAGTGGTCGCTATTTTGGAACTGAAAGAATTTCCAGACAAACTTTCAAATTGTGCCTGCTTAAACACTCTATATCCCAAAGGGTGTTCTGCAAATTTCAGCCATTTCCCGTTTAAACCGACCGAGTTATCGTCGAATCTAGCAAAAACTCCCTGCCGGAACAGTTTTCGCACAAGCAGACGCCGCTTTTGGAACATTGCGTCTGAAGTGGTCGCTATCTTGGAACTGAAGGGAATTTCCAGACAAACTTCAAATTTTGCCTGCTATAACAATTCTATATCCCAAACGTGTTCTGCAAATTTCACCAATTTCCCGTTCAAACCGACCGAGTTATCGTCGAATCTAGCACAAACTCCCTGCCGGCACAGTTTTCGCACAAGCAGACGCCTCTTTCGGGAAACATTGCGTCTGAAGTGGTCGCTATTTTGGAACTAAAGGAATTTCCAGACAAACTTCAAATTTCGCCTGCTATAACAACTCTATATCCCAAACGTGTTCTGCAAATTTCAGCAATTTCCTGTTTAAACCGACCGAGTTATCGTCGAATCTAGCAAAAACTCCCTGCCGGCACTGTTTTCGCACAAGCAGACGCCGCTTTCGGGAAACATTGCGTCTGAAGTGGTAGCTATTTTGGAACTAGAGGAATTTCCAGACAAACTTCAAATGTTGCCCCTCTATAACAACTCTATATCCCAAACGTGGTTCTGCAAATTTCAGCAATTTCTCGTTTAAACCGACCGAGTTATCGTCGAATCTAGCAAAAACTCCCTGCCGGCACAGTTTTCGCACAAGCAGACGCCGCTTTTGGGAAACATGCGTCTGAAGTGGTCGCTATTTTGGAACTGAAGGAATTTCCAGACAAACTTCAATTGTGACTGCTATAACAACTCTATATCCCAAACGTGTTCTGCAAATTTCAGCAATTTCCCGTTTAAACCGACCGAGTTATCGTCGAATCTAGCAAAAACTCCCTGCCGGCACAGTTTTCGCACAAGCAGACGCCTCTTTCGGGAAACATTGCGTCTGAAGTGGTCGCTACTTTGGAACTAAAGGAATTTCAAGACACAACTTCAAATTTCGCCTGCTATAACAACTCTATATCCCAAACGTGTTCTGCAAATTTCAGCAATTTCCCCGTTTAAACCGACCGAGTTATCGTCGAATCTAGCAAAAACTCCCTGCCGGCACAGTTTTCGCACAAGCAGACGCCTCTTCTCGGGAAACATTGCGTCTGAAGTGGTCGCTATCTTGGAACTGAAGGAATTTCCAGACGAAACTTTCAAATTTTGCCTGCTTATAACAATTCTATATCCCAAACGTGTTCTGCAAATTTCACCAATTTCCCGTTCAAACCGACCGAGTTATCGTCGAATATAGCACAAACTCCCTGCCGGCACAGTTTTCGCACAAGCAGACGCCTCTTTCGGGAAACATTGCGTTTGAGGTGGTCGCTATTTTGGAACTGAAGGAATTTCCAGACAAACTTCAAAGTTTTGCCTGCTATTACAACTCTATATCCCAACCGTGTTCTGCAAATTTCAGCAATTTCCCGTTCAAACCTGACCGAGTTATCGTCGAATATAGCACAAACTCGCTGCCCGGCACAGTTTTCGCACAAGCAGACGCCGCTTTCGGGAACATTGCGTCTGAAGTGGTAGCTATTTTGGAAACTGAAAGAATTTCCAGACACACTTCAAATTTCGCCTGCTATAACAACTCTATATCCCAAACGTGTTCTGCAAATTTCAGCAATTTCCCGTTTAAACCGACCGAGTTATCGTCGAATCTAGCAAAAACTCCCTGCCGGCACAGTTTTCGCACAAGCAGACGCCTCTTTCGGGAAACATTGCGTACTGAAGTGGCTCGCTATTTTGGAACTGAAAGAATTTCCAGACAAACTTCAAATTATGCCTGCTTAAACAACTCTATATCCCAAAGGTGTTCTGCAAATTTCAGCAATTTCCCGTTTAAACCGACCGAGTTATCGTCGAATCTAGCAAAAACTCCCTGCCGGAACAGTTTTTCGCACAAGCAGACGCCGCTTTTGGGAAACATTGCGTCTGAAGTGGTCGCCTATTTTGGAACTGAAGGAATTTCCAGACAAACTTCAAATTTTGCCTGCTATAACAACTCTATATCCCAAACGTGTTCTGCAAATTTCAGCAATTTCCCGTTCAAACCGACCGAGTTATCGTCGAATATAGCACAACACTCGCTGCCGGCACAAGTTTTCGCACAAGCAGACGCCTCTTTCGGGAAACATTGCGTCTGAAGTGGTCGCTATTTTGGAACTGAAAGAATTTCCAGACAAACTTCAAATTATGCCTGCTTAAACAACTCTATATCCCAAAGGTGTCTGCAAATTTCAGCAATTTCCCGTTTAAACCGACCGACCGTAGTTATCGTCGAATCTAGCAAAAACTCCCTGCCGGAACAGTTTCGCACAAGCAGACGCCGCTTTTAGGAAACATTGCGTCTGAAGTGGTCGCTATTTTGGAACTGAAGGAATTTCCAGACAAACTTCAAATTTTGCCTGCTATAACAACTCTATATCCCAAACGTGTTCTGCAATTTCAGCAATTTCCCGTTCAAACCGACCCGAGTTATCGTCGAATATAGCACAAACTCGCTGCCGGCACAGTTTTCGCACAAGCAGACGCCGCTTTCGGGAAACATTGCGTCTGAAGTGGTAGCTATTTTGGAACTGAAAGAATTCCAGACAAACTTTAAATTTCGCCTGCTATAGCAACTCTATATCCCAAACGTGTCTGCAAATTTCAGCCAATTCTCCCGTTTTAAACCGACCGAGTTATCGTCGAATCTAGCAAAAACTCCCTGCCGGCACAGTTTTAGCACAAGCAGACGCCACTTTCGGGAAAACATTGCGTCTGAAGTGGTGCCTATTTTGGAACTGAAGGATTTTCCAGACAGACTTCAAAATTATGCCTGCTATAAACAACTCTATATCCCAAAGGTGTTCTGCAAATTTCAGCAATTTCCCGTTTAAACCCGACCGAGTTATCGTCGAAATCTAGCAAAAACTCCCTGCCGGCCACAGTTTTCGCACAAGCAGACGCCTCTTTCGGGAAACATTGCGTCTGAAGTGGTCGCTATTTTGGAACTAAAGGAATTTCCAGACAAACTTCAAATTTCGCCTGCTATAACAACTCTATATCCCAAACGTGTTCTGCAAATTTCAGCAATTTCCCGTTTAAACCGACCGAGTTATCGTCGAATCTAGCAAAAACTCCCTGCCGGCACAGTTTTCGCACAAGCAGACGCCGCTTTCGGGAAACATTGCGTCTGAAGTGGTAGCTATTTTGGAACTAAAGGAATTTCCAGACAAACTTCAAATTTTGCCCTCTATAACAACTCTATATCCCAAACGTGTTCTGCAAATTTCAGCAATTTCTCGTTTAAACCGACCGAGTTATCGTCGAATCTAGCAAAAACTCCCTGCCGGCACAGTTTTCGCACAAGCAGACGCCGCTTTTGGGAAACATTGCGTCTGAAGTGGTCGCTATTTTGGAACTGAAGGAATTTCCAGACAAACTTTAAATTTTGCCTGCTATAACAACTCTATATCCCAAACGTGTTCTGCAAATTTCAGCAATTTCCCGTTCAAACCGACCGAGTTATCGTCGAATATAGCACAAACTCGCTGCCGGCACAGTTTTCGCACAAGCAGACGCCTCTTTCGGGAAACATTGCGTCTGAAGTGGTCGCTATTTTGGAACTGAAAGAATTTCCAGACAAACTTCAAATTATGCCTGCTTAAACAACTCTATATCCCAAAGGTGTTCTGCAAATTTCAGCAATTTCCCGTTTAAACCGACCGAGTTATCGTCGAATCTAGCAAAAACTCCCTGCCGGAACAGTTTTCGCACAAGCAGACGCCGCTTTTGGGAAACATTGCGTCTGAAGTGGTCGCTATTTTGGAACTGAAGGAATTTCCAGACAAACTTCAAATTTCGCCTGCTATAGCAACTCTATATCCCAAACGTGTTCTGCAAATTTCAGCAATTTCCCGTTTAAACCGACCGAGTTATCGTCGAATCTAGCAAAAACTCCCTGCCGGCACAGTTTTAGCACAAGCAGACGCCACTTTCGGGAAACATTGCGTCTGAAGTGGTCGCTATTTTGGAACTGAAGGATTTTCCAGACAGACTTCAAATTTTGCCTGCTTAAACAACTCTATATCCCAAACGTGTTCTGCAAATTTCAGCAATTTCCCGTTTAAACCGACCGAGTTATCGTCGAATCTAGCAAAAACTCCCTGCCGGCACAGTTTTCGCACAAGCAGACGCCTCTTTCGGGAAACATTGCGTCTGAAGTGGTCGCTATTTTGGAACTAAAGGAATTTCCAGACAAACTTCAAATTTCGCCTGCTATAACAACTCTATATCCCAAACGTGTTCTGCAAATTTCAGCAATTTCCCGTTTAAACCGACCGAGTTATCGTCGAATCTAGCAAAAACTCCCTGCCGGCACAGTTTTCGCACAAGCAGACGCCGCTTTCGGGAAACATTGCGTCTGAAGTGGTAGCTATTTTGGAACTAGAGGAATTTCCAGACAAACTTCAAATTTTGCCCTCTATAACAACTCTATATCCCAAACGTGTTCTGCAAATTTCAGCAATTTCCCGTTTAAACCGACCGAGTTATCGTCGAATCTAGCAAAAACTCCCTGCCGGAACAGTTTTCGCACAAGCAGACGCCGCTTTTGGGAAACATTGCGTCTGAAGTGGTCGCTATTTTGGAACTGAAGGAATTTCCAGACAAACTTCAAATTTTGCCTGCTATAACAACTCTATATCCCAAACGTGTTCTGCAAATTTCAGCAATTTCCCGTTCAAACCGACCGAGTTATCGTCGAATATAGCACAAACTCGCTGCCGGCACAGTTTTCGCACAAGCAGACGCCTCTTTCGGGAAACATTGCGTCTGAAGTGGTCGCTATTTTGGAACTGAAAGAATTTCCAGACAAACTTCAAATTATGCCTGCTTAAACAACTCTATATCCCAAAGGTGTTCTGCAAATTTCAGCAATTTCCCGTTTAAACCGACCGAGTTATCGTCGAATCTAGCAAAAACTCCCTGCCGGAACAGTTTTCGCACAAGCAGACGCCGCTTTTGGGAAACATTGCGTCTGAAGTGGTCGCTATTTTAGAACTGAAGGAATTTCCAGACAAACTTCAAATTTTGCCTGCTATAACAACTCTATATCCCAAACGTGTTCTGCAAATTTCAGCAATTTCCCGTTCAAACCGACCGAGTTATCGTCGAATATAGCACAAACTCGCTGCCGGCACAGTTTTCGCACAAGCAGACGCCGCTTTCGGGAAACATTGCGTCTGAAGTGGTAGCTATTTTGGAACTGAAAGAATTTCCAGACAAACTTTAAATTTCGCCTGCTATAGCAACTCTATATCCCAAACGTGTTCTGCAAATTTCAGCAATTTCCCGTTTAAACCGACCGAGTTATCGTCGAATCTAGCAAAAACTCCCTGCCGGCACAGTTTTAGCACAAGCAGACGCCACTTTCGGGAAACATTGCGTCTGAAGTGGTCGCTATTTTGGAACTGAAGGATTTTCCAGACAGACTTCAAATTATGCCTGCTTAAACAACTCTATATCCCAAAGGTGTTCTGCAAATTTCAGCAATTTCCCGTTTAAACCGACCGAGTTATCGTCGAATCTAGCAAAAACTCCCTGCCGGCACAGTTTTCGCACAAGCAGACGCCTCTTTCGGGAAACATTGCGTCTGAAGTGGTCGCTATTTTGGAACTAAAGGAATTTCCAGACAAACTTCAAATTTCGCCTGCTATAACAACTCTATATCCCAAACGTGTTCTGCAAATTTCAGCAATTTCCCGTTTAAACCGACCGAGTTATCGTCGAATCTAGCAAAAACTCCCTGCCGGCACAGTTTTCGCACAAGCAGACGCCGCTTTCGGGAAACATTGCGTCTGAAGTGGTAGCTATTTTGGAACTAGAGGAATTTCCAGACAAACTTCAAATTTTGCCCTCTATATCCCAAACGTGTTCTGCAAATTTCAGCAATTTCTCGTTTAAACCGACCGAGTTATCGTCGAATCTAGCAAAAACTCCCTGCCGGCACAGTTTTCGCACAAGCAGACGCCGCTTTTGGGAAACATTGCGTCTGAAGTGGTCGCTATTTTGGAACTGAAGGAATTTCCAGACAAACTTTAAATTTTGCCTGCTATAACAACTCTATATCCCAAACGTGTTCTGCAAATTTCAGCAATTTCCCGTTCAAACCGACCGAGTTATCGTCGAATATAGCACAAACTCGCTGCCGGCACAGTTTTCGCACAAGCAGACGCCTCTTTCGGGAAACATTGCGTCTGAAGTGGTCGCTATTTTGGAACTGAAAGAATTTCCAGACAAACTTCAAATTATGCCTGCTTAAACAACTCTATATCCCAAAGGTGTTCTGCAAATTTCAGCAATTTCCCGTTTAAACCGACCGAGTTATCGTCGAATCTAGCAAAAACTCCCTGCCGGAACAGTTTTCGCACAAGCAGACGCCGCTTTTGGGAAACATTGCGTCTGAAGTGGTCGCTATTTTGGAACTGAAGGAATTTCCAGACAAACTTCAAATTTCGCCTGCTATAGCAACTCTATATCCCAAACGTGTTCTGCAAATTTCAGCAATTTCCCGTTTAAACCGACCGAGTTATCGTCGAATCTAGCAAAAACTCCCTGCCGGCACAGTTTTAGCACAAGCAGACGCCACTTTCGGGAAACATTGCGTCTGAAGTGGTCGCTATTTTGGAACTGAAGGATTTTCCAGACAGACTTCAAATTTTGCCTGCTTAAACAACTCTATATCCCAAACGTGTTCTGCAAATTTCAGCAATTTCCCGTTTAAACCGACCGAGTTATCGTCGAATCTAGCAAAAACTCCCTGCCGGCACAGTTTTCGCACAAGCAGACGCCTCTTTCGGGAAACATTGCGTCTGAAGTGGTCGCTATTTTGGAACTAAAGGAATTTCCAGACAAACTTCAAATTTCGCCTGCTATAACAACTCTATATCCCAAACGTGTTCTGCAAATTTCAGCAATTTCCCGTTTAAACCGACCGAGTTATCGTCGAATCTAGCAAAAACTCCCTGCCGGCACAGTTTTCGCACAAGCAGACGCCGCTTTCGGGAAACATTGCGTCTGAAGTGGTAGCTATTTTGGAACTAGAGGAATTTCCAGACAAACTTCAATTTTGCCCTCTATAACAACTCTATATCCCAAACGTGTTCTGCAAATTTCAGCAATTTCCCGTTTAAACCGACCGAGTTATCGTCGAATCTAGCAAAAACTCCCTGCCGGAACAGTTTTCGCACAAGCAGACGCCGCTTTTGGGAAACATTGCGTCTGAAGTGGTCGCTATTTTGGAACTGAAGGAATTTCCAGACAAACTTCAAATTTTGCCTGCTATAACAACTCTATATCCCAAACGTGTTCTGCAAATTTCAGCAATTTCCCGTTCAAACCGACCGAGTTATCGTCGAATATAGCACAAACTCGCTGCCGGCACAGTTTTCGCACAAGCAGACGCCTCTTTCGGGAAACATTGCGTCTGAAGTGGTCGCTATTTTGGAACTGAAAGAATTTCCAGACAAACTTCAAATTATGCCTGCTTAAACAACTCTATATCCCAAAGGTGTTCTGCAAATTTCAGCAATTTCCCGTTTAAACCGACCGAGTTATCGTCGAATCTAGCAAAAACTCCCTGCCGGAACAGTTTTCGCACAAGCAGACGCCGCTTTTGGGAAACATTGCGTCTGAAGTGGTCGCTATTTTGGAACTGAAGGAATTTCCAGACAAACTTCAAATTTTGCCTGCTATAACAACTCTATATCCCAAACGTGTTCTGCAAATTTCAGCAATTTCCCGTTCAAACCGACCGAGTTATCGTCGAATATAGCACAAACTCGCTGCCGGCACAGTTTTCGCACAAGCAGACGCCGCTTTCGGGAAACATTGCGTCTGAAGTGGTAGCTATTTTGGAACTGAAAGAATTTCCAGACAAACTTTAAATTTCGCCTGCTATAGCAACTCTATATCCCAAACGTGTTCTGCAAATTTCAGCAATTTCCCGTTTAAACCGACCGAGTTATCGTCGAATCTAGCAAAAACTCCCTGCCGGCACAGTTTTAGCACAAGCAGACGCCACTTTCGGGAAACATTGCGTCTGAAGTGGTCGCTATTTTGGAACTGAAGGATTTTCCAGACAGACTTCAAATTTTGCCTGCTTAAACAACTCTATATCCCAAACGTGTTCTGCAAATTTCAGCAATTTCCCGTTTAAACCGACCGAGTTATCGTCGAATCTAGCAAAAACTCCCTGCCGGCACAGTTTTCGCACAAGCAGACGCCTCTTTCGGGAAACATTGCGTCTGAAGTGGTCGCTATTTTGGAACTAAAGGAATTTCCAGACAAACTTCAAATTTCGCCTGCTATAACAACTCTATATCCCAAACGTGTTCTGCAAATTTCAGCAATTTCCCGTTTAAACCGACCGAGTTATCGTCGAATCTAGCAAAAACTCCCTGCCGGCACAGTTTTCGCACAAGCAGACGCCTCTTTCGGGAAACATTGCGTCTGAAGTGGTCGCTATTTTGGAACTAAAGGAATTTCCAGACAAACTTCAAATTTCGCCTGCTATAACAACTCTATATCCCAAACGTGTTCTGCAAATTTCAGCAATTTCCCGTTTAAACCGACCGAGTTATCGTCGAATCTAGCAAAAACTCCCTGCCGGCACAGTTTTCGCACAAGCAGACGCCGCTTTCGGGAAACATTGCGTCTGAAGTGGTAGCTATTTTGGAACTAAAGGAATTTCCAGACAAACTTCAAATTTTGCCCTCTATAACAACTATATATCCCAAACGTGTTCTGCAAATTTCAGCAATTTCCCGTTCAAACCGACCGAGTTATCGTCGAATCTAGCACAAACTCGCTGCCGGCACAGTTTTCGCACAAGCAGACGCCTCTTTCGGGAAACATTGCGTCTGAAGTGGTCGCTATTTTGGAACTGAAAGAATTTCCAGACAAACTTCAAATTTTGCCTGCTATAACAACTCTATATCCCAACCGTGTTCTGCAAATTTCAGCAATTTCCCGTTTAAACCGACCGAGTTATCGTCGAATATAGCAAAAACTCCCTGCCGGCACAGTTTTCGCACAAGCAGACGCCGCTTTCGGGAAACATTGCGTCTGAAGTGGTAGCTATTTTGGAACTAGAGGAATTTCCAGACAAACTTCAAATTTTGCCCTCTATAACAACTCTATATCCCAAACGTGTTCTGCAAATTTCAGCAATTTCTCGTTTAAACCGACCGAGTTATCGTCGAATCTAGCAAAAACTCCCTGCCGGCACAGTTTTCGCACAAGCAGACGCCACTTTCGAGAAACATTGCGGCTGAAGTGGTCGCTATTTTGGAACTGAAAGAATTTCCAGACAAACTTCAAATTGTGCCTGCTTAAACAACTCTATATCCCAAACGTGTTCTGCAAATTTCAGCAATTTCCCGTTTAAACCGACCGAGTTATCGTCGAATCTAGCAAAAACTCCCTGCCGGAACAGTTTTCGCACAAGCAGACGCCTCTTTCGGGAAACATTGTGTCTGAAGTGGTCGCTATTTTGGAACTAAAGGAATTTCCAGACAAACTTCAAATTTCGCCTGCTATAACAACTCTATATCCCAAACGTGTTCTGCAAATTTCAGCAATTTCCCGTTTAAACCGATCGAGTTATCGTCGAATCTAGCAAAAACTCCCTGCCGGCACAGTTTTCGCACAAGCAGACGCCGCTTTCGGGAAACATTGCGTCTGAAGTGGTAGCTATTTTAGAACTAGAGGAATTTCCAGACAAACTTCAAATGTTGCCTACTATAACAACTCTATATCCCAAACGTGTTCTGCACATTTCAGCACTTTCTCGTTTAAACCGACCGAGTTATCGTCGAATATAGCACAAACTCCCTGCCGGCACAGTTTTCGCACAAGCAGACGCCTCTTTCGGGAAACATTGCGTCTGAGGTGGTCGCTATTTTGGAACTGAAGGAATTTCCAGACAAACTTCAAATTTTGCCTGCTATTACAACTCTATATCCCAACCGTGTTCTGCAAATTTCAGCAATTTCCCGTTCAAACCGACCGAGTTATCGTCGAATATAGCACAAACTCGCTGCCGGCACAGTTTTCGCACAAGCAGACGCCGCTTTCGGGAAACATTGCGTCTGAAGTGGTAGCTATTTTGGAACTGAAAGAATTTCCAGACACACTTCAAATTTCGCCTGCTATAACAACTCTATATCCCAAACGTGTTCTGCAAATTTCAGCAATTTCCCGTTTAAACCGACCGAGTTATCGTCGAATCTAGCAAAAACTCCCTGCCGGCACAGTTTTCGCACAAGCAGACGCCGCTTTCGGGAAACATTTCGTCTGAAGTGGTAGCTATTTTGGAACTAGAGGAATTTCCTGACAAACTTCAAATTTTGCCTGCTATAACAACTCTATATCCCAAACGTGTTCTGCAAATTTCAGCAATTTCTCGTTTAAACCGACCGAGTTATCGTCGAATCTAGCAAAAACTCCCTGCCGGCACAGTTTTCGCACAAGCAGACGCCGCTTTTGGGAAACATTGCGTCTGAAGTGGTCGCTATTTTGGAACTGAAGGAATTTCCAGACAAACTTCAAATTGTGCCTGCTATAACAACTCTATATCCCAAACGTGTTCTGCAAATTTCAGCAATTTCCCGTTTAAACCGACCGAGTTATCGTCGAATCTAGCAAAAACTCCCTGCCGGCACAGTTTTCGCACAAGCAGACGCCTCTTTCGGGAAACATTGCGTCTGAAGTGGTCGCTATTTTGGAACTAAAGGAATTTCCAGACAAACTTCATATTTCGCCTGCTATAACAACTCTATATCCCAAACGTGTTCTGCAAATTTCAGCAATTTCCCGTTTAAACCGACCGAGTTATCGTCGAATCTAGCAAAAACTCCCTGCCGGCACAGTTTTCGCACAAGCAGACGCCGCTTTCGGGAAACATTGCGTCTGAAGTGGTAGCTATTTTGGAACTAGAGGAATTTCCAGACAAACTTCAAATTTTGCCTGCTATAACAACTCTATATCCCAAACGTGTTCTGCAAATTTCAGCAATTTCCCGTTTAAACCGACCGAGTTATCGTCGAATCTAGCAAAAACTCCCTGCCGGCACAGTTTTCGCACAAGCAGACGCCTCTTTCGGGAAACATTGCGTCTGAAGTGGTCGCTATCTTGGAACTGAAGGAATTTCCAGACGAAACTTCAAATTTTGCCTGCTATAACAATTCTATATCCCAAACGTGTTCTGCAAATTTCACCAATTTCCCGTTCAAACCGACCGAGTTATCGTCGAATATAGCAAAAACTCCCTGCCGGCACAGTTTTCGCACAAGCAGACGCCTCTTTCGGGAAACATTGCGTCTGAGGTGGTCGCTATTTTGGAACTGAAGGAATTTCCAGACAAACTTCAAATTATGCCTGCTTAAACAACTCTATATCCCAAAGGTGTTCTGCAAATTTCAGCAATTTCCCGTTTAAACCGACCGAGTTATCGTCGAATCTAGCAAAAACTCCCTGCCGGAACAGTTTTCGCACAAGCAGACGCCGCTTTTGGGAAACATTGCGTCTGAATTGGTCGCTATTTTGGAACTGAAGGATTTTCCAGACAAACTTCAAATTTTGCCTGCTATAACAACTCTATATCCCAAACGTGTTCTGCAAATTTCAGCAATTTCCCGTTTAAACCTACCGAGTTATCGTCGAATCTAGCAAAAACTCCCTGCCGGAACAGTTTTCGCACAAGCAGACGCCTCTTTCGGGAAACATTGTGTCTGAAGTGGTCGCTATTTTGGAACTAAAGGAATTTCCAGACAAACTTCAAATTTCGCCTGCTATAACAACTCTATATCCCAAACGTGTTCTGCAAATTTCAGCAATTTCCCGTTTAAACCGATCGAGTTATCGTCGAATCTAGCAAAAACTCCCTGCCGGCACAGTTTTCGCACAAGCAGACGCCGCTTTCGGGAAACATTGCGTCTGAAGTGGTAGCTATTTTAGAACTAGAGGAATTTCCAGACAAACTTCAAATTTTGCCTACTATAACAACTCTATATCCCAAACGTGTTCTGCACATTTCAGCACTTTCTCGTTTAAACCGACCGAGTTATCGTCGAATATAGCACAAACTCCCTGCCGGCACAGTTTTCGCACAAGCAGACGCCGCTTTCGGGAAACATTTCGTCTGAAGTGGTAGCTATTTCGGAACTAGAGGAATTTCCTGACAAACTTCAAATTTTGCCTGCTATAACAACTCTATATCCCAAACGTGTTCTGCAAATTTCAGCAATTTCTCGTTTAAACCGACCGAGTTATCGTCGAATCTAGCAAAAACTCCCTGCCGGCACAGTTTTCGCACAAGCAGACGCCACTTTCGGGAAATATTGCGTCTGAAGTGGTCGCTATCTTGGAACTGAAGGAATTTCCAGACAAACTTTAAATTTTGCCTGCTATAACAATTCTATATCCCAAACGTGTTCTGCAAATTTCACCAATTTCCCGTTCAAACCGACCGAGTTATCGTCGAATATAGCACAAACTCCCTGCCGGCACAGTTTTCGCACAAGCAGACGCCTCTTTCGGGAAACATTGCGTCTGAGGTGGTCGCTATTTTGGAACTGAAGGAATTTCCAGACAAACTTCAAATTTTGCCTGCTATTACCATTCTATATCCCAAACGTGTTCTGCAAATTTCACCAATTTCCTGTTCAAACCGACCGAGTTATCGTCGAATATAGCAAAAACTCCCTGCCGGAACAGTTTTCGCACAAGCAGACGCCGCTTTTGGGAAACATTGCGTCTGAAGTGGTCGCTATTTTGGAACTGAAGGAATTTCCAGACAAACTTCAAATTTTGCCTGCTATTACAACTCTATATCCCAACCGTGTTCTGCAAATTTCAGCAATTTCCCGTTTAAACCGACCGAGTTATCGTCGAATCTAGCAAAAACTCCCTGCCGGCACAGTTTTCGCACAAGCAGACGCCTCTTTCGGGAAACATTGCGTCTGAAGTGGTCGCTATTTTGGAACTGAAGGAATTTCCAGACAAACTTCAAATTTTGCCTGCTATATCCCAAACGTGTTCTGCAAATTTCAGCAATTTCCCGTTTAAACCGACCGAGTTATCGTCGAATCTAGCAAAAACTCCCTGCCGGCACAGTTTTCGCACAAGCAGACGCCGCTTTCGGGAAACATTGCGTCTGAAGTGGTAGCTATTTTGGAACTAGAGGAATTTCCAGACAAACTTCAAATTTTGCCTGCTATATCCCAAACGTGTTCTGCAAATTTCAGCAATTTCCCGTTTAAACCGACCGAGTTATCGTCGAATATAGCAAAAACTCCCTGCCGGCACAGTTTTCGCACAAGCAGACGCCTCTTTCGGGAAACATTGCGTCTGAAGTGGTCGCTATTTTGGAACTGAAAGAATTTCCAGACAAACTTCAAATTATGCCTGCTTAAACAACTCTATATCCCAAAGGTGTTCTGCAAATTTCAGCAATTGTCCGTTTAAACCGACCGAGTTATCGTCGAATCTAGCAAAAACTCCCTGCCGGCACAGTTTTCGCACAAGCAGACGCCGCTTTTGGGAAACATTGCGTCTGAATTGGTCGCTATTTTGGAACTGAAGGATTTTCCAGACAAACTTCAAATTTTGCCTGCTATAACAACTCTATATCCCAAACGTGTTCTGCAAATTTCAGCAATTTCCCGTTTAAACCGACCGAGTTATCGTCGAATCTAGCAAAAACTCCCTGCCGGCACAGTTTTCGCACAAGCAGACGCCGCTTTCGGGAAACATTGCGTCTGAAGTGGTAGCTATTTTGGAACTAGAGGAATTTCCAGACAAACTTCAAATTTTGCCTGCTATAACAACTCTATATCCCAAACGTGTTCTGCAAATTTCAGCAATTTCCCGTTTAAACCGACCGAGTTATCGTCGAATCTAGCAAAAACTCCCTGCCGGCACAGTTTTCGCACAAGCAGACGCCTCTTTCGGGAAACATTGCGTCTGAAGTGGTCGCTATCTTGGAACTGAAGGAATTTCCAGACGAAACTTCAAATTTTGCCTGCTATAACAATTCTATATCCCAAACGTGTTCTGCAAATTTCACCAATTTCCCGTTCAAACCGACCGAGTTATCGTCGAATATAGCACAAACTCCCTGCCGGCACAGTTTTCGCACAAGCAGACGCCTCTTTCGGGAAACATTGCGTCTGAGGTGGTCGCTATTTTGGAACTGAAGGAATTTCCAGACAAACTTCAAATTTTGCCTGCTATTACAACTCTATATCCCAACCGTGTTCTGCAAATTTCAGCAATTTCCCGTTTAAACCGACCGAGTTATCGTCGAATATAGCAAAAACTCCCTGCCGGCACAGTTTTCGCACAAGCAGACGCCTCTTTCGGGAAACATTGCGTCTGAAGTGGTCGCTATTTTGGAACTGAAAGAATTTCCAGACAAACTTCAAATTATGCCTGCTTAAACAACTCTATATCCCAAAGGTGTTCTGCAAATTTCAGCAATTTCCCGTTTAAACCGACCGAGTTATCGTCGAATCTAGCAAAAACTCCCTGCCGGAACAGTTTTCGCACAAGCAGACGCCGCTTTTGGGAAACATTGCGTCTGAATTGGTCGCTATTTTGGAACTGAAGGATTTTCCAGACAAACTTCAAATTTTGCCTGCTATAACAACTCTATATCCCAAACGTGTTCTGCAAATTTCAGCAATTTCCCGTTTAAACCTACCGAGTTATCGTCGAATCTAGCAAAAACTCCCTGCCGGAACAGTTTTCGCACAAGCAGACGCCTCTTCCGGGAAACATTGTGTCTGAAGTGGTCGCTATTTTGGAACTAAAGGAATTTCCAGACAAACTTCAAATTTCGCCTGCTATAACAACTCTATATCCCAAACGTGTTCTGCAAATTTCAGCAATTTCCCGTTTAAACCGATCGAGTTATCGTCGAATCTAGCAAAAACTCCCTGCCGGCACAGTTTTCGCACAAGCAGACGCCGCTTTCGGGAAACATTGCGTCTGAAGTGGTAGCTATTTTAGAACTAGAGGAATTTCCAGACAAACTTCAAATTTTGCCTACTATAACAACTCTATATCCCAAACGTGTTCTGCACATTTCAGCACTTTCTCGTTTAAACCGACCGAGTTATCGTCGAATATAGCACAAACTCCCTGCCGGCACAGTTTTCGCACAAGCAGACGCCGCTTTCTGGAAACATTTCGTCTGAAGTGGTAGCTATTTCGGAACTAGAGGAATTTCCTGACAAACTTCAAATTTTGCCTGCTATAACAACTCTATATCCCAAACGTGTTCTGCAAATTTCAGCAATTTCTCGTTTAAACCGACCGAGTTATCGTCGAATCTAGCAAAAACTCCCTGCCGGCACAGTTTTCGCACAAGCAGACGCCACTTTCGGGAAATATTGCGTCTGAAGTGGTCGCTATCTTGGAACTGAAGGAATTTCCAGACAAACTTTAAATTTTGCCTGCTATAACAATTCTATATCCCAAACGTGTTCTGCAAATTTCACCAATTTCCCGTTCAAACCGACCGAGTTATCGTCGAATATAGCACAAACTCCCTGCCGGCACAGTTTTCGCACAAGCAGACGCCTCTTTCGGGAAACATTGCGTCTGAGGTGGTCGCTATTTTGGAACTGAAGGAATTTCCAGACAAACTTCAAATTTTGCCTGCTATTACCATTCTATATCCCAAACGTGTTCTGCAAATTTCACCAATTTCCTGTTCAAACCGACCGAGTTATCGTCGAATATAGCAAAAACTCCCTGCCGGAACAGTTTTCGCACAAGCAGACGCCGCTTTTGGGAAACATTGCGTCTGAAGTGGTCGCTATTTTGGAACTGAAGGAATTTCCAGACAAACTTCAAATTTTGCCTGCTATTACAACTCTATATCCCAACCGTGTTCTGCAAATTTCACCAATTTCCTGTTCAAACCGACCGAGTTATCGTCGAATCTAGCAAAAACTCCCTGCCGGAACAGTTTTCGCACAAGCAGACGCCTCTTTCGGGAAACATTGCGTCTGAAGTGGTCGCTATTTTGGAACTGAAGGAATTTCCAGACAAACTTCAAATTTTGCCTGCTATATCCCAAACGTGTTCTGCAAATTTCAGCAATTTCCCGTTTAAACCGACCGAGTTATCGTCGAATCTAGCAAAAACTCCCTGCCGGCACAGTTTTCGCACAAGCAGACGCCTCTTTCGGGAAACATTGCGTCTGAAGTGGTCGCTATTTTGGAACTGAAAGAATTTCCAGACAAACTTCAAATTATGCCTGCTTAAACAACTCTATATCCCAAAGGTGTTCTTCAAATTTCAGCAATTTCCCGTTTAAACCGACCGAGTTATCGTCGAATCTAGCAAAAACTCCCTGCCGGAACAGTTTTCGCACAAGCAGACGCCGCTTTTGGGAAACATTGCGTCTGAATTGGTCGCTATTTTGGAACTGAAGGATTTTCCAGACAAACTTCAAATTTTGCCTGCTATAACAACTCTATATCCCAAACGTGTTCTGCAAATTTCAGCAATTTCCCGTTTAAACCGACCGAGTTATCGTCGAATCTAGCAAAAACTCCCTGCCGGAACAGTTTTCGCACAAGCAGACGCCTCTTTCGGGAAACATTGTGTCTGAAGTGGTCGCTATTTTGGAACTAAAGGAATTTCCAGACAAACTTCAAATTTCGCCTGCTATAACAACTCTATATCCCAAACGTGTTCTGCAAATTTCAGCAATTTCCCGTTTAAACCGATCGAGTTATCGTCGAATCTAGCAAAAACTCCCTGCCGGCACAGTTTTCGCACAAGCAGACGCCGCTTTCGGGAAACATTGCGTCTGAAGTGGTAGCTATTTTAGAACTAGAGGAATTTCCAGACAAACTTCAAATTTTGCCTACTATAACAACTCTATATCCCAAACGTGTTCTGCACATTTCAGCACTTTCTCGTTTAAACCGACCGAGTTATCGTCGAATATAGCACAAACTCCCTGCCGGCACAGTTTTCGCACAAGCAGACGCCTCTTTCGGGAAACATTGCGTCTGAGGTGGTCGCTATTTTGGAACTGAAGGAATTTCCAGACAAACTTCAAATTTTGCCTGCTATTACAACTCTATATCCCAACCGTGTTCTGCAAATTTCAGCAATTTCCCGTTCAAACCGACCGAGTTATCGTCGAATATAGCACAAACTCGCTGCCGGCACAGTTTTCGCACAAGCAGACGCCGCTTTCGGGAAACATTGCGTCTGAAGTGGTAGCTATTTTGGAACTGAAAGAATTTCCAGACACACTTCAAATTTCGCCTGCTATAACAACTCTATATCCCAAACGTGTTCTGCAAATTTCAGCAATTTCCCGTTTAAACCGACCGAGTTATCGTCGAATCTAGCAAAAACTCCCTGCCGGCACAGTTTTCGCACAAGCAGACGCCGCTTTCGGGAAACATTTCGTCTGAAGTGGTAGCTATTTTGGAACTAGAGGAATTTCCTGACAAACTTCAAATTTTGCCTGCTATAACAACTCTATATCCCAAACGTGTTCTGCAAATTTCAGCAATTTCTCGTTTAAACCGACCGAGTTATCGTCGAATCTAGCAAAAACTCCCTGCCGGCACAGTTTTCGCACAAGCAGACGCCGCTTTTGGGAAACATTGCGTCTGAAGTGGTCGCTATTTTGGAACTGAAGGAATTTCCAGACAAACTTCAAATTGTGCCTGCTATAACAACTCTATATCCCAAACGTGTTCTGCAAATTTCAGCAATTTCCCGTTTAAACCGACCGAGTTATCGTCGAATCTAGCAAAAACTCCCTGCCGGCACAGTTTTCGCACAAGCAGACGCCTCTTTCGGGAAACATTGCGTCTGAAGTGGTCGCTATTTTGGAACTAAAGGAATTTCCAGACAAACTTCATATTTCGCCTGCTATAACAACTCTATATCCCAAACGTGTTCTGCAAATTTCAGCAATTTCCCGTTTAAACCGACCGAGTTATCGTCGAATCTAGCAAAAACTCCCTGCCGGCACAGTTTTCGCACAAGCAGACGCCGCTTTCGGGAAACATTGCGTCTGAAGTGGTAGCTATTTTGGAACTAGAGGAATTTCCAGACAAACTTCAAATTTTGCCTGCTATAACAACTCTATATCCCAAACGTGTTCTGCAAATTTCAGCAATTTCCCGTTTAAACCGACCGAGTTATCGTCGAATCTAGCAAAAACTCCCTGCCGGCACAGTTTTCGCACAAGCAGACGCCTCTTTCGGGAAACATTGCGTCTGAAGTGGTCGCTATCTTGGAACTGAAGGAATTTCCAGACGAAACTTCAAATTTTGCCTGCTATAACAATTCTATATCCCAAACGTGTTCTGCAAATTTCACCAATTTCCCGTTCAAACCGACCGAGTTATCGTCGAATATAGCACAAACTCCCTGCCGGCACAGTTTTCGCACAAGCAGACGCCTCTTTCGGGAAACATTGCGTCTGAGGTGGTCGCTATTTTGGAACTGAAGGAATTTCCAGACAAACTTCAAATTTTGCCTGCTATATCCCAAACGTGTTCTGCAAATTTCAGCAATTTCCCGTTTAAACCGACCGAGTTATCGTCGAATCTAGCAAAAACTCCCTGCCGGCACAGTTTTCGCACAAGCAGACGCCGCTTTCGGGAAACATTGCGTCTGAAGTGGTAGCTATTTTGGAACTAGAGGAATTTCCAGACAAACTTCAAATTTTGCCTGCTATATCCCAAACGTGTTCTGCAAATTTCAGCAATTTCCCGTTTAAACCGACCGAGTTATCGTCGAATATAGCAAAAACTCCCTGCCGGCACAGTTTTCGCACAAGCAGACGCCTCTTTCGGGAAACATTGCGTCTGAAGTGGTCGCTATTTTGGAACTGAAAGAATTTCCAGACAAACTTCAAATTATGCCTGCTTAAACAACTCTATATCCCAAAGGTGTTCTTCAAATTTCAGCAATTTCCCGTTTAAACCGACCGAGTTATCGTCGAATCTAGCAAAAACTCCCTGCCGGAACAGTTTTCGCACAAGCAGACGCCGCTTTTGGGAAACATTGCGTCTGAATTGGTCGCTATTTTGGAACTGAAGGATTTTCCAGACAAACTTCAAATTTTGCCTGCTATAACAACTCTATATCCCAAACGTGTTCTGCAAATTTCAGCAATTTCCCGTTTAAACCGACCGAGTTATCGTCGAATCTAGCAAAAACTCCCTGCCGGAACAGTTTTCGCACAAGCAGACGCCTCTTTCGGGAAACATTGTGTCTGAAGTGGTCGCTATTTTGGAACTAAAGGAATTTCCAGACAAACTTCAAATTTCGCCTGCTATAACAACTCTATATCCCAAACGTGTTCTGCAAATTTCAGCAATTTCCCGTTTAAACCGATCGAGTTATCGTCGAATCTAGCAAAAACTCCCTGCCGGCACAGTTTTCGCACAAGCAGACGCCGCTTTCGGGAAACATTGCGTCTGAAGTGGTAGCTATTTTAGAACTAGAGGAATTTCCAGACAAACTTCAAATTTTGCCTACTATAACAACTCTATATCCCAAACGTGTTCTGCACATTTCAGCACTTTCTCGTTTAAACCGACCGAGTTATCGTCGAATATAGCACAAACTCCCTGCCGGCACAGTTTTCGCACAAGCAGACGCCTCTTTCGGGAAACATTGCGTCTGAGGTGGTCGCTATTTTGGAACTGAAGGAATTTCCAGACAAACTTCAAATTTTGCCTGCTATTACAACTCTATATCCCAACCGTGTTCTGCAAATTTCAGCAATTTCCCGTTCAAACCGACCGAGTTATCGTCGAATATAGCACAAACTCGCTGCCGGCACAGTTTTCGCACAAGCAGACGCCGCTTTCGGGAAACATTGCGTCTGAAGTGGTAGCTATTTTGGAACTGAAAGAATTTCCAGACACACTTCAAATTTCGCCTGCTATAACAACTCTATATCCCAAACGTGTTCTGCAAATTTCAGCAATTTCCCGTTTAAACCGACCGAGTTATCGTCGAATCTAGCAAAAACTCCCTGCCGGCACAGTTTTCGCACAAGCAGACGCCGCTTTTGGGAAACATTGCGTCTGAAGTGGTCGCTATTTTGGAACTGAAGGAATTTCCAGACAAACTTCAAATTGTGCCTGCTATAACAACTCTATATCCCAAACGTGTTCTGCAAATTTCAGCAATTTCCCGTTTAAACCGACCGAGTTATCGTCGAATCTAGCAAAAACTCCCTGCCGGCACAGTTTTCGCACAAGCAGACGCCTCTTTCGGGAAACATTGCGTCTGAAGTGGTCGCTATTTTGGAACTAAAGGAATTTCCAGACAAACTTCATATTTCGCCTGCTATAACAACTCTATATCCCAAACGTGTTCTGCAAATTTCAGCAATTTCCCGTTTAAACCGACCGAGTTATCGTCGAATCTAGCAAAAACTCCCTGCCGGCACAGTTTTCGCACAAGCAGACGCCGCTTTCGGGAAACATTGCGTCTGAAGTGGTAGCTATTTTGGAACTAGAGGAATTTCCAGACAAACTTCAAATTTTGCCTGCTATAACAACTCTATATCCCAAACGTGTTCTGCAAATTTCAGCAATTTCCCGTTTAAACCGACCGAGTTATCGTCGAATCTAGCAAAAACTCCCTGCCGGCACAGTTTTCGCACAAGCAGACGCCTCTTTCTGGAAACATTGCGTCTGAAGTGGTCGCTATCTTGGAACTGAAGGAATTTCCAGACGAAACTTCAAATTTTGCCTGCTATAACAATTCTATATCCCAAACGTGTTCTGCAAATTTCACCAATTTCCCGTTCAAACCGACCGAGTTATCGTCGAATATAGCACAAACTCCCTGCCGGCACAGTTTTCGCACAAGCAGACGCCTCTTTCGGGAAACATTGCGTCTGAGGTGGTCGCTATTTTGGAACTGAAGGAATTTCCAGACAAACTTCAAATTTTGCCTGCTATTACAACTCTATATCCCAACCGTGTTCTGCAAATTTCAGCAATTTCCCGTTTAAACCGACCGAGTTATCGTCGAATATAGCAAAAACTCCCTGCCGGCACAGTTTTCGCACAAGCAGACGCCTCTTTCGGGAAACATTGCGTCTGAAGTGGTCGCTATTTTGGAACTGAAAGAATTTCCAGACAAACTTCAAATTATGCCTGCTTAAACAACTCTATATCCCAAAGGTGTTCTGCAAATTTCAGCAATTTCCCGTTTAAACCGACCGAGTTATCGTCGAATCTAGCAAAAACTCCCTGCCGGAACAGTTTTCGCACAAGCAGACGCCGCTTTTGGGAAACATTGCGTCTGAATTGGTCGCTATTTTGGAACTGAAGGATTTTCCAGACAAACTTCAAATTTTGCCTGCTATAACAACTCTATATCCCAAACGTGTTCTGCAAATTTCAGCAATTTCCCGTTCAAACCGACCGAGTTATCGTCGAATATAGCACAAACTCGCTGCCGGCACAGTTTTCGCACAAGCAGACGCCGCTTTCGGGAAACATTGCGTCTGAGGTGGTCGCTATTTTGGAACTGAAGGAATTTCCAGACAAACTTCAAATTTTGCCTGCTATTACCATTCTATATCCCAAACGTGTTCTGCAAATTTCACCAATTTCCCGTTCAAACCGACCGAGTTATCGTCGAATATAGCAAAAACTCCCTGCCGGCACAGTTTTCGCACAAGCAGACGCCTCTTTCGGGAAACATTGCGTCTGAAGTGGTCGCTATTTTGGAACTGAAAGAATTTCCAGACAAACTTCAAATTATGCCTGCTTAAACAACTCTATATCCCAAAGGTGTTCTTCAAATTTCAGCAATTTCCCGTTTAAACCGACCGAGTTATCGTCGAATCTAGCAAAAACTCCCTGCCGGAACAGTTTTCGCACAAGCAGACGCCGCTTTTGGGAAACATTGCGTCTGAATTGGTCGCTATTTTGGAACTGAAGGATTTTCCAGACAAACTTCAAATTTTGCCTGCTATAACAACTCTATATCCCAAACGTGTTCTGCAAATTTCAGCAATTTCCCGTTTAAACCGACCGAGTTATCGTCGAATCTAGCAAAAACTCCCTGCCGGAACAGTTTTCGCACAAGCAGACGCCTCTTTCGGGAAACATTGTGTCTGAAGTGGTCGCTATTTTGGAACTAAAGGAATTTCCAGACAAACTTCAAATTTCGCCTGCTATAACAACTCTATATCCCAAACGTGTTCTGCAAATTTCAGCAATTTCCCGTTTAAACCGATCGAGTTATCGTCGAATCTAGCAAAAACTCCCTGCCGGCACAGTTTTCGCACAAGCAGACGCCGCTTTCGGGAAACATTGCGTCTGAAGTGGTAGCTATTTTAGAACTAGAGGAATTTCCAGACAAACTTCAAATTTTGCCTACTATAACAACTCTATATCCCAAACGTGTTCTGCACATTTCAGCACTTTCTCGTTTAAAACCGACCGAGTTATCGTCGAATATAGCACAAACTCCCTGCCGGCACAGTTTTCGCACAAGCAGACGCCTCTTTCGGGAAACATTGCGTCTGAGGTGGTCGCTATTTTGGAACTGAAGGAATTTCCAGACAAACTTCAAATTTTGCCTGCTATTACAACTCTATATCCCAACCGTGTTCTGCAAATTTCAGCAATTTCCCGTTCAAACCGACCGAGTTATCGTCGGATATAGCACAAACTCGCTGCCGGCACAGTTTTCGCACAAGCAGACGCCGCTTTCGGGAAACATTGCGTCTGAAGTGGTAGCTATTTTGGAACTGAAAGAATTTCCAGACACACTTCAAATTTCGCCTGCTATAACAACTCTATATCCCAAACGTGTTCTGCAAATTTCAGCAATTTCCCGTTTAAACCGACCGAGTTATCGTCGAATCTAGCAAAAACTCCCTGCCGGCACAGTTTTCGCACAAGCAGACGCCGCTTTCGGGAAACATTTCGTCTGAAGTGGTAGCTATTTTGGAACTAGAAGGAATTTCCTGACAAACTTCAAATTTTGCCTGCTATAACAACTCTATATCCCAAACGTGTTCTGCAAATTTCAGCAATTTCTCGTTTTAAACCGACCGAGTTATCGTCGAATCTAGCAAAAACTCCCTGCCGGCACAGTTTTCGCACAAGCAGACGCCGCTTTTGGGAAACATTGCGTCTGAAGTGGTCGCTATTTTGGAACTGAAGGAATTTCCAGACAAACTTCAAATTGTGCCTGCTATAACAACTCTATATCCCAAACGTGTTCTGCAAATTTCAGCAATTTCCCGTTTAAACCGACCGAGTTATCGTCGAATCTAGCAAAAACTCCCTGCCGGCACAGTTTTCGCACAAGCAGACGCCTCTTTCGGGAAACATTGCGTCTGAAGTGGTCGCTATTTTGGAACTAAAGGAATTTCCAGACAAACTTCATATTTCGCCTGCTATAACAACTCTATATCCCAAACGTGTTCTGCAAATTTCAGCAATTTCCCGTTTAAACCGACCGAGTTATCGTCGAATCTAGCAAAAACTCCCTGCCGGCACAGTTTTCGCACAAGCAGACGCCGCTTTCGGGAAACATTGCGTCTGAAGTGGTAGCTATTTTGGAACTAGAGGAATTTCCAGACAAACTTCAAATTTTGCCTGCTATAACAACTCTATATCCCAAACGTGTTCTGCAAATTTCAGCAATTTCCCGTTTAAACCGACCGAGTTATCGTCGAATCTAGCAAAAACTCCCTGCCGGCACAGTTTTCGCACAAGCAGACGCCTCTTTCGGGAAACATTGCGTCTGAAGTGGTCGCTATCTTGGAACTGAAGGAATTTCCAGACGAAACTTCAAATTTTGCCTGCTATAACAATTCTATATCCCAAACGTGTTCTGCAAATTTCACCAATTTCCCGTTCAAACCGACCGAGTTATCGTCGAATATAGCACAAACTCCCTGCCGGCACAGTTTTCGCACAAGCAGACGCCTCTTTCGGGAAACATTGCGTCTGAGGTGGTCGCTATTTTGGAACTGAAGGAATTTCCAGACAAACTTCAAATTTTGCCTGCTATATCCCAAACGTGTTCTGCAAATTTCAGCAATTTCCCGTTTAAACCGACCGAGTTATCGTCGAATCTAGCAAAAACTCCCTGCCGGCACAGTTTTCGCACAAGCAGACGCCGCTTTCGGGAAACATTGCGTCTGAAGTGGTAGCTATTTTGGAACTAGAGGAATTTCCAGACAAACTTCAAATTTTGCCTGCTATATCCCAAACGTGTTCTGCAAATTTCAGCAATTTCCCGTTTAAACCGACCGAGTTATCGTCGAATATAGCAAAAACTCCCTGCCGGCACAGTTTTCGCACAAGCAAGACGCCTCTTTCGGGAAACATTGCGTCTGAAGTGGTCGCTATTTTGGAACTGAAAGAATTTCCAGACAAACTTCAAATTATGCCTGCTTAAACAACTCTATATCCCAAAGGTGTTCTTCAAATTTCAGCAATTTCCCGTTTAAACCGACCGAGTTATCGTCGAATCTAGCAAAAACTCCCTGCCGGAACAGTTTTCGCACAAGCAGACGCCGCTTTTGGGAAACATTGCGTCTGAATTGGTCGCTATTTTGGAACTGAAGGATTTTCCAGACAAACTTCAAATTTTGCCTGCTATAACAACTCTATATCCCAAACGTGTTCTGCAAATTTCAGCAATTTCCCGTTTAAACCGACCGAGTTATCGTCGAATCTAGCAAAAACTCCCTGCCGGAACAGTTTTCGCACAAGCAGACGCCTCTTTCGGGAAACATTGTGTCTGAAGTGGTCGCTATTTTGGAACTAAAGGAATTTCCAGACAAACTTCAAATTTCGCCTGCTATAGACAACTCTATATCCCAAACGTGTTCTGCAAATTTCAGCAATTTCCCGTTCAAACCGATCGAGTTATCGTCGAATCTAGCAAAAACTCCCTGCCGGCACAGTTTTCGCACAAGCAGACGCCGCTTTCGGGAAACATTGCGTCTGAAGTGGTAGCTATTTTAGAACTAGAGGAATTTCCAGACAAACTTCAAATTTTGCCTACTATAACAACTCTATATCCCAAACGTGTTCTGCACATTTCAGCACTTTCTCGTTTAAAACCGACCGAGTTATCGTCGAATATAGCACAAACTCCCTGCCGGCACAGTTTTCGCACAAGCAGACGCCTCTTTCGGGAAACATTGCGTCTGAGGTGGTCGCTATTTTGGAACTGAAGGAATTTCCAGACAAACTTCAAATTTTGCCTGCTATTACAACTCTATATCCCAACCGTGTTCTGCAAATTTCAGCAATTTCCCGTTCAAACCGACCGAGTTATCGTCGAATATAGCACAAACTCGCTGCCCGGCACAGTTTTCGCACAAGCAGACGCCGCTTTCGGGAAACATTGCGTCTGAAGTGGTAGCTATTTTGGAACTGAAAGAATTTCCAGACACACTTCAAATTTCGCCTGCTATAACAACTCTATATCCCAAACGTGTTCTGCAAATTTCAGCAATTTCCCGTTTTAAACCGACCGAGTTATCGTCGAATCTAGCAAAAACTCCCTGCCGGCACAGTTTTCGCACAAGCAGACGCCGCTTTTGGGAAACATTGCGTCTGAAGTGGTCGCTATTTTGGAACTGAAGGAATTTCCAGACAAACTTCAAATTGTGCCTGCTATAACAACTCTATATCCCAAACGTGTTCTGCAAATTTCAGCAATTTCCCGTTTAAACCGACCGAGTTATCGTCGAATCTAGCAAAAACTCCCTGCCGGCACAGTTTTCGCACAAGCAGACGCCTCTTTCGGGAAACATTGCGTCTGAAGTGGTCGCTATTTTGGAACTAAAGGAATTTCCAGACAAACTTCATATTTCGCCTGCTATAACAACTCTATATCCCAAACGTGTTCTGCAAATTTCAGCAATTTCCCGTTTAAACCGACCGAGTTATCGTCGAATCTAGCAAAAACTCCCTGCCGGCACAGTTTTCGCACAAGCAGACGCCGCTTTCGGGAAACATTGCGTCTGAAGTGGTAGCTATTTTGGAACTAGAGGAATTTCCAGACAAACTTCAAATTTTGCCTGCTATAACAACTCTATATCCCAAACGTGTTCTGCAAATTTCAGCAATTTCCCGTTTAAACCGACCGAGTTATCGTCGAATCTAGCAAAAACTCCCTGCCGGCACAGTTTTCGCACAAGCAGACGCCTCTTTCTGGAAACATTGCGTCTGAAGTGGTCGCTATCTTGGAACTGAAGGAATTTCCAGACGAAACTTCAAATTTTGCCTGCTATAACAATTCTATATCCCAAACGTGTTCTGCAAATTTCACCAATTTCCCGTTCAAACCGACCGAGTTATCGTCGAATATAGCACAAACTCCCTGCCGGCACAGTTTTCGCACAAGCAGACGCCTCTTTCGGGAAACATTGCGTCTGAGGTGGTCGCTATTTTGGAACTGAAGGAATTTCCAGACAAACTTCAAATTTTGCCTGCTATTACAACTCTATATCCCAACCGTGTTCTGCAAATTTCAGCAATTTCCCGTTTAAACCGACCGAGTTATCGTCGAATATAGCAAAAACTCCCTGCCGGCACAGTTTTCGCACAAGCAGACGCCTCTTTCGGGAAACATTGCGTCTGAAGTGGTCGCTATTTTGGAACTGAAAGAATTTCCAGACAAACTTCAAATTATGCCTGCTTAAACAACTCTATATCCCAAAGGTGTTCTGCAAATTTCAGCAATTTCCCGTTTAAACCGACCGAGTTATCGTCGAATCTAGCAAAAACTCCCTGCCGGAACAGTTTTCGCACAAGCAGACGCCGCTTTTGGGAAACATTGCGTCTGAATTGGTCGCTATTTTGGAACTGAAGGATTTTCCAGACAAACTTCAAATTTTGCCTGCTATAACAACTCTATATCCCAAACGTGTTCTGCAAATTTCAGCAATTTCCCGTTCAAACCGACCGAGTTATCGTCGAATATAGCACAAACTCGCTGCCGGCACAGTTTTCGCACAAGCAGACGCCGCTTTCGGGAAACATTGCGTCTGAAGTGGTAGCTATTTTGGAACTGAAAGAATTTCCAGACAAACTTTAAATTTCGCCTGCTATAGCAACTCTATATCCCAAACGTGTTCTGCAAATTTCAGCAATTTCCCGTTTAAACCGACCGAGTTATCGTCGAATCTAGCAAAAACTCCCTGCCGGCACAGTTTTAGCACAAGCAGACGCCACTTTCGGGAAACATTGCGTCTGAAGTGGTCGCTATTTTGGAACTGAAGGATTTTCCAGACAGACTTCAAATTTTGCCTGCCTAAACAACTCTATATCCCAAACGTGTTCTGCAAATTTCAGCAATTTCCCGTTTAAACCGACCGAGTTATCGTCGAATCTAGCAAAAACTCCCTGCCGGCACAGTTTTCGCACAAGCAGTACGCCACTTTCGAGAAACATTGCGGCTGAAGTGGTCGCTATTTTGGAACTGAAAGAATTTCCAGACAAACTTCAAATTGTGCCTGCTTAAACAACTCTATATCCCAAACGTGTTCTGCAAATTTCAGCAATTTCCCGTTTAAACCGACCGAGTTATCGTCGAATCTAGCAAAAACTCCCTGCCGGAACAGTTTTCGCACAAGCAGACGCCTCTTTCGGGAAACATTGTGTCTGAAGTGGTCGCTATTTTGGAACTAAAGGAATTTCCAGACAAACTTCAAATTTCGCCTGCTATAACAACTCTATATCCCAAACGTGTTCTGCAAATTTCAGCAATTTCTCGTTTAAACCGACCGAGTTATCGTCGAATCTAGCAAAAACTCCCTGCCGGCACAGTTTTCGCACAAGCAGACGCCACTTTCGGGAAATATTGCGTCTGAAGTGGTCGCTATCTTGGAACTGAAGGAATTTCCAGACAAACTTCAAATTTTGCCTGCTATAACAATTCTATATCCCAAACGTGTTCTGCAAATTTCAGCAATTTCCCGTTCAAACCGACCGAGTTATCGTCGAATATAGCACAAACTCCCTGCCGGCACAGTTTTCGCACAAGCAGACGCCTCTTTCGGGAAACATTGCGTCTGAGGTGGTCGCTATTTTGGAACTGAAGGAATTTCCAGACAAACTTCAAATTTTGCCTGCTATTACCATTCTATATCCCAAACGTGTTCTGCAAATTTCACCAATTTCCCGTTCAAACCGACCGAGTTATCGTCGAATATAGCAAAAACTCCCTGCCGGAACAGTTTTCGCACAAGCAGACGCCGCTTTTGGGAAACATTGCGTCTGAAGTGGTCGCTATTTTGGAACTGAAGGAATTTCCAGACAAACTTCAAATTTTGCCTGCTATTACAACTCTATATCCCAACCGTGTTCTGCAAATTTCAGCAATTTCCCGTTTAAACCGACCGAGTTATCGTCGAATATAGCAAAAACTCCCTGCCGGCACAGTTTTCGCACAAGCAGACGCCTCTTTCGGGAAACATTGCGTCTGAGGTGGTCGCTATTTTGGAACTGAAGGAATTTCCAGACAAACTTCAAATTTTGCCTGCTATTACAACTCTATATCCCAACCGTGTTCTGCAAATTTCAGCAATTTCCCGTTTAAACCGACCGAGTTATCGTCGAATATAGCAAAAACTCCCTGCCGGCACAGTTTTCGCACAAGCAGACGCCTCTTTCGGGAAACATTGCGTCTGAAGTGGTCGCTATTTTGGAACTGAAAGAATTTCCAGACAAACTTCAAATTATGCCTGCTATATCCCAAACGTGTTCTGCAAATTTCAGCAATTTCCCGTTCAAACCGACCGAGTTATCGTCGAATATAGCACAAACTCGCTGCCGGCACAGTTTTCGCACAAGCAGACGCCGCTTTCGGGAAACATTGCGTCTGAAGTGGTAGCTATTTTGGAACTGAAAGAATTTCCAGACACACTTCAAATTTCGCCTGCTATAACAACTCTATATCCCAAACGTGTTCTGCAAATTTCAGCAATTTCCCGTTTAAACCGACCGAGTTATCGTCGAATCTAGCAAAAACTCCCTGCCGGCACAGTTTTCGCACAAGCAGACGCCACTTTCGAGAAACATTGCGGCTGAAGTGGTCGCTATTTTGGAACTGAAAGAATTTCCAGACAAACTTCAAATTGTGCCTGCTTAAACAACTCTATATCCCAAACGTGTTCTGCAAATTTCAGCAATTTCCCGTTTAAACCGACCGAGTTATCGTCGAATCTAGCAAAAACTCCCTGCCGGAACAGTTTTCGCACAAGCAGACGCCTCTTTCGGGAAACATTGTGTCTGAAGTGGTCGCTATTTTGGAACTAAAGGAATTTCCAGACAAACTTCAAATTTCGCCTGCTATAACAACTCTATATCCCAAACGTGTTCTGCAAATTTCAGCAATTTCTCGTTTAAACCGACCGAGTTATCGTCGAATCTAGCAAAAACTCCCTGCCGGCACAGTTTTCGCACAAGCAGACGCCACTTTCGGGAAATATTGCGTCTGAAGTGGTCGCTATCTTGGAACTGAAGGAATTTCCAGACAAACTTCAAATTTTGCCTGCTATAACAATTCTATATCCCAAACGTGTTCTGCAAATTTCAGCAATTTCCCGTTCAAACCGACCGAGTTATCGTCGAATATAGCACAAACTCCCTTCCGGCACAGTTTTCGCACAAGCAGACGCCTCTTTCGGGAAACATTGCGTCTGAGGTGGTCGCTATTTTGGAACTGAAGGAATTTCCAGACAAACTTCAAATTTTGCCTGCTATTACCATTCTATATCCCAAACGTGTTCTGCAAATTTCACCAATTTCCCGTTCAAACCGACCGAGTTATCGTCGAATATAGCAAAAACTCCCTGCCGGAACAGTTTTCGCACAAGCAGACGCCGCTTTTGGGAAACATTGCGTCTGAAGTGGTCGCTATTTTGGAACTGAAGGAATTTCCAGACAAACTTCAAATTTTGCCTGCTATTACAACTCTATATCCCAACCGTGTTCTGCAAATTTCAGCAATTTCCCGTTTAAACCGACCGAGTTATCGTCGAATATAGCAAAAACTCCCTGCCGGCACAGTTTTCGCACAAGCAGACGCCTCTTTCGGGAAACATTGCGTCTGAGGTGGTCGCTATTTTGGAACTGAAGGAATTTCCAGACAAACTTCAAATTTTGCCTGCTATTACAACTCTATATCCCAACCGTGTTCTGCAAATTTCAGCAATTTCCCGTTTAAACCGACCGAGTTATCGTCGAATATAGCAAAAACTCCCTGCCGGCACAGTTTTCGCACAAGCAGACGCCTCTTTCGGGAAACATTGCGTCTGAAGTGGTCGCTATTTTGGAACTGAAAGAATTTCCAGACAAACTTCAAATTATGCCTGCTTAAACAACTCTATATCCCAAAGGTGTTCTGCAAATTTCAGCAATTTCCCGTTTAAACCGACCGAGTTATCGTCGAATCTAGCAAAAACTCCCTGCCGGCACAGTTTTCGCACAAGCAGACGCCGCTTTCGGGAAACATTGCGTCTGAAGTGGTCGCTATTTTGGAACTAAAGGAATTTCCAGACAAACTTCAAATTTCGCCTGCTATAACAACTCTATATCCCAAACGTGTTCTGCAAATTTCGGCAATTTCCCGTTTAAACCAACCGAGTTATCGTCGAATCTAGCAAAAACTCCCTGCCGGCACAGTTTTCGCACAAGCAGACGCCGCTTTTGGGAAACATTGCGTCTGAAGTGGTCGCTATCTTGGAACTGAAGGAATTTCCAGACAAACTTCAAATTTTGCCTGCTATATCCCAAACGTGTTCTGCAAATTTCAGCAATTTCCCGTTCAAACCGACCGAGTTATCGTCGAATATAGCACAAACTCGCTGCCGGCACAGTTTTCGCACAAGCAGACGCCGCTTTCGGGAAACATTGCGTCTGAAGTGGTAGCTATTTTGGAACTGAAAGAATTTCCAGACACACTTCAAATTTCGCCTGCTATAACAACTCTATATCCCAAACGTGTTCTGCAAATTTCAGCAATTTCCCGTTTAAACCGACCGAGTTATCGTCGAATCTAGCAAAAACTCCCTGCCGGCACAGTTTTCGCACAAGCAGACGCCGCTTTCGGGAAACATTTCGTCTGAAGTGGTAGCTATTTTGGAACTAGAGGAATTTCCTGACAAACTTCAAATTTTGCCTGCTATAACAACTCTATATCCCAAACGTGTTCTGCAAATTTCAGCAATTTCTCGTTTAAACCGACCGAGTTATCGTCGAATCTAGCAAAAACTCCCTGCCGGCACAGTTTTCGCACAAGCAGACGCCACTTTCGGGAAATATTGCGTCTGAAGTGGTCGCTATCTTGGAACTGAAGGAATTTCCAGACAAACTTCAAATTTTGCCTGCTATAACAATTCTATATCCCAAACGTGTTCTGCAAATTTCAGCAATTTCCCGTTCAAACCGACCGAGTTATCGTCGAATATAGCACAAACTCCCTGCCGGCACAGTTTTCGCACAAGCAGACGCCTCTTTCGGGAAACATTGCGTCTGAGGTGGTCGCTATTTTGGAACTGAAGGAATTTCCAGACAAACTTCAAATTTTGCCTGCTATATCCCAAACGTGTTCTGCAAATTTCAGCAATTTCCCGTTTAAACCGACCGAGTTATCGTCGAATCTAGCAAAAACTCCCTGCCGGCACAGTTTTCGCACAAGCAGACGCCGCTTTCGGGAAACATTGCGTCTGAAGTGGTAGCTATTTTGGAACTAGAGGAATTTCCAGACAAACTTCAAATTGTGCCTGCTTAAACAACTCTATATCCCAAACGTGTTCTGCAAATTTCACCAATTTCCCGTTCAAACCGACCGAGTTATCGTCGAATATAGCACAAACTACCTGCCGGCACAGTTTTCGCACAAGCAGACGCCTCTTTCGGGAAACATTGCGTCTGAGGTGGTCGCTATTTTGGAACTGAAGGAATTTCCAGACAAACTTCAAATTTTGCCTGCTATTACAACTCTATATCCCAACCGTGTTCTGCAAATTTCAGCAATTTCCCGTTTAAACCGACCGAGTTATCGTCGAATCTAGCAAAAACTCCCTGCCGGCACAGTTTTCGCACAAGCAGACGCCTCTTTCGGGAAACATTGCGTCTGAAGTGGTCGCTATTTTGGAACTGAAGGAATTTCCAGACAAACTTCAAATGTTGCCTGCTATAACAACTCTATATCCCTAACGTGTTCTGCAAATTTCAGCAATTTCCCGTTTAAACCGACCGAGTTATCGTCGAATCTAGCAAAAACTCCCTGCCGGCACAGTTTTCGCACAAGCAGACGCCTCTTTCGGGAAACATTCCGTCTGAAGTGGTCGCTATTTTGGAACTGAAGGAATTTCCAGACAAACTTCAAATTTTGCCTGCTATAACAACTCTATATCCCAAACGTGTTCTGCAAATTTCAGCAATTGTCCGTTTAAACCGACCGAGTTATCGTCGAATCTAGCAAAAACTCCCTGCCGGCACAGTTTTCGCACAAGCAGACGCCACTTTCGGGAAACATTGCGTCTGAAGTGGTCGCTATTTTGGAACTGAAAGAATTTCCAGACAAACTTCAAATTTTTCCTGCTATAACAACTCTATATCCCAAACGTGTTCTGCAAATTTCAGCAATTGTCCGTTTAAACCGACCGAGTTATCGTCGAATATAGCACAAACTACCTGCCGGCACAGTTTTCGCACAAGCAGACGCCTCTTTCGGGAAACATTGCGTCTGAAGTGGTCGCTATTTTGGAACTGAAGGAATTTCCAGACAAACTTCAAATGTTGCCTGCTATAACAACTCTATATCCCTAACGTGTTCTGCAAATTTCAGCAATTTCCCGTTTAAACCGACCGAGTTATCGTCGAATCTAGCAAAAACTCCCTGCCGGCACAGTTTTCGCACAAGCAGACGCCTCTTTCGGGAAACATTGCGTCTGAAGTGGTCGCTATTTTGGAACTGAAAGAATTTCCAGACAAACTTCAAATTGTGCCTGCTTAAACAACTCTATATCCCAAAGGTGTTCTGCAAATTTCAGCAATTTCCCGTTTAAACCGACCGAGTTATCGTCGAATCTAGCAAAAACTCCCTGCCGGAACAGTTTTCGCACAAGCAGACGCCGCTTTTGGGAAACATTGCGTCTGAAGTGGTCGCTATTTTGGAACTGAAGGAATTTCCAGACAAACTTCAAATTTTGCCTGCTATAACAACTCTATATCCCAAACGTGTTCTGCAAATTTCAGCAATTTCCCGTTCAAACCGACCGAGTTATCGTCGAATATAGCACAAACTCGCTGCCGGCACAGTTTTCGCACAAGCAGACGCCGCTTTCGGGAAACATTGCGTCTGAAGTGGTAGCTATTTTGGAACTGAAAGAATTTCCAGACAAACTTTAAATTTCGCCTGCTATAGCAACTCTATATCCCAAACGTGTTCTGCAAATTTCAGCAATTTCCCGTTTAAACCGACCGAGTTATCGTCGAATCTAGCAAAAACTCCCTGCCGGCACAGTTTTAGCACAAGCAGACGCCACTTTCGGGAAACATTGCGTCTGAAGTGGTCGCTATTTTGGAACTGAAGGATTTTCCAGACAGACTTCAAATTTTGCCTGCTTAAACAACTCTATATCCCAAACGTGTTCTGCAAATTTCAGCAATTTCCCGTTTAAACCGACCGAGTTATCGTCGAATCTAGCAAAAACTCCCTGCCGGCACAGTTTTCGCACAAGCATACGCCTCTTTCGGGAAACATTGCGTCTGAAGTGGTCGCTATTTTGGAACTAAAGGAATTTCCAGACAAACTTCAAATTTCGCCTGCTATAACAACTCTATATCCCAAACGTGTTCTGCAAATTTCAGCAATTTCCCGTTTAAACCGACCGAGTTATCGTCGAATCTAGCAAAAACTCCCTGCCGGCACAGTTTTCGCACAAGCAGACGCCGCTTTCGGGAAACATTGCGTCTGAAGTGGTAGCTATTTTGGAACTAGAGGAATTTCCAGACAAACTTCAAATTTTGCCCTCTATAACAACTCTATATCCCAAACGTGTTCTGCAAATTTCAGCAATTTCTCGTTTAAACCGACCGAGTTATCGTCGAATCTAGCAAAAACTCCCTGCCGGCACAGTTTTCGCACAAGCAGACGCCGCTTTTGGGAAACATTGCGTCTGAAGTGGTCGCTATTTTGGAACTGAAGGAATTTCCAGACAAACTTTAAATTGTGCCTGCTTAAACAACTCTATATCCCAAACGTGTTCTGCAAATTTCGGCAATTTCCCGTTTAAACCAACCGAGTTATCGTCGAATCTAGCAAAAACTCCCTGCCGGCACAGTTTTCGCACAAGCAGACGCCGCTTTTGGGAAACATTGCGTCTGAAGTGGTCGCTATCTTGGAACTGAAGGAATTTCCAGACAAACTTCAAATTTTGCCTGCTATATCCCAAACGTGTTCTGCAAATTTCAGCAATTTCCCGTTTAAACCGACCGAGTTATCGTCGAATCTAGCAAAAACTCCCTGCCGGAACAGTTTTCGCACAAGCAGACGCCTCTTTCGGGAAACATTGTGTCTGAAGTGGTCGCTATTTTGGAACTAAAGGAATTTCCAGACAAACTTCAAATTTCGCCTGCTATAACAACTCTATATCCCAAACGTGTTCTGCAAATTTCAGCAATTTCCCGTTTAAACCGATCGAGTTATCGTCGAATCTAGCAAAAACTCCCTGCCGGCACAGTTTTCGCACAAGCAGACGCCGCTTTCGGGAAACATTGCGTCTGAAGTGGTAGCTATTTTAGAACTAGAGGAATTTCCAGACAAACTTCAAATTTTGCCTACTATAACAACTCTATATCCCAAACGTGTTCTGCACATTTCAGCACTTTCTCGTTTAAACCGACCGAGTTATCGTCGAATATAGCAAAAACTCCCTGCCGGCACAGTTTTCGCACAAGCAGACGCCTCTTTCGGGAAACATTCCGTCTGAAGTGGTCGCTATTTTGGAACTGAAGGAATTTCCAGACAAACTTCAAATTTTGCCTGCTATAACAACTCTATATCCCAAACGTGTTCTGCAAATTTCAGCAATTGTCCGTTTAAACCGACCGAGTTATCGTCGAATCTAGCAAAAACTCCCTGCCGGCACAGTTTTCGCACAAGCAGACGCCACTTTCGGGAAACATTGCGTCTGAAGTGGTCGCTATTTTGGAACTGAAAGAATTTCCAGACAAACTTCAAATTTTTCCTGCTATAACAACTCTATATCCCAAACGTGTTCTGCAAATTTCAGCAATTGTCCGTTTAAACCGACCGAGTTATCGTCGAATATAGCACAAACTACCTGCCGGCACAGTTTTCGCACAAGCAGACGCCTCTTTCGGGAAACATTGCGTCTGAAGTGGTCGCTATTTTGGAACTGAAGGAATTTCCAGACAAACTTCAAATGTTGCCTGCTATAACAACTCTATATCCCTAACGTGTTCTGCAAATTTCAGCAATTTCCCGTTTAAACCGACCGAGTTATCGTCGAATCTAGCAAAAACTCCCTGCCGGCACAGTTTTCGCACAAGCAGACGCCTCTTTCGGGAAACATTGCGTCTGAAGTGGTCGCTATTTTGGAACTGAAAGAATTTCCAGACAAACTTCAAATTGTGCCTGCTTAAACAACTCTATATCCCAAAGGTGTTCTGCAAATTTCAGCAATTTCCCGTTTAAACCGACCGAGTTATCGTCGAATCTAGCAAAAACTCCCTGCCGGAACAGTTTTCGCACAAGCAGACGCCGCTTTTGGGAAACATTGCGTCTGAAGTGGTCGCTATTTTGGAACTGAAGGAATTTCCAGACAAACTTCAAATTTTGCCTGCTATAACAACTCTATATCCCAAACGTGTTCTGCAAATTTCAGCAATTTCCCGTTCAAACCGACCGAGTTATCGTCGAATATAGCACAAACTCGCTGCCGGCACAGTTTTCGCACAAGCAGACGCCGCTTTCGGGAAACATTGCGTCTGAAGTGGTAGCTATTTTGGAACTGAAAGAATTTCCAGACAAACTTTAAATTTCGCCTGCTATAGCAACTCTATATCCCAAACGTGTTCTGCAAATTTCAGCAATTTCCCGTTTAAACCGACCGAGTTATCGTCGAATCTAGCAAAAACTCCCTGCCGGCACAGTTTTAGCACAAGCAGACGCCACTTTCGGGAAACATTGCGTCTGAAGTGGTCGCTATTTTGGAACTGAAGGATTTTCCAGACAGACTTCAAATTTTGCCTGCTTAAACAACTCTATATCCCAAACGTGTTCTGCAAATTTCAGCAATTTCCCGTTTAAACCGACCGAGTTATCGTCGAATCTAGCAAAAACTCCCTGCCGGCACAGTTTTCGCACAAGCATACGCCTCTTTCGGGAAACATTGCGTCTGAAGTGGTCGCTATTTTGGAACTAAAGGAATTTCCAGACAAACTTCAAATTTCGCCTGCTATAACAACTCTATATCCCAAACGTGTTCTGCAAATTTCAGCAATTTCCCGTTTAAACCGACCGAGTTATCGTCGAATCTAGCAAAAACTCCCTGCCGGCACAGTTTTCGCACAAGCAGACGCCGCTTTCGGGAAACATTGCGTCTGAAGTGGTAGCTATTTTGGAACTAGAGGAATTTCCAGACAAACTTCAAATTTTGCCCTCTATAACAACTCTATATCCCAAACGTGTTCTGCAAATTTCAGCAATTTCTCGTTTAAACCGACCGAGTTATCGTCGAATCTAGCAAAAACTCCCTGCCGGCACAGTTTTCGCACAAGCAGACGCCGCTTTTGGGAAACATTGCGTCTGAAGTGGTCGCTATTTTGGAACTGAAGGAATTTCCAGACAAACTTTAAATTGTGCCTGCTTAAACAACTCTATATCCCAAACGTGTTCTGCAAATTTCGGCAATTTCCCGTTTAAACCAACCGAGTTATCGTCGAATCTAGCAAAAACTCCCTGCCGGCACAGTTTTCGCACAAGCAGACGCCGCTTTTGGGAAACATTGCGTCTGAAGTGGTCGCTATCTTGGAACTGAAGGAATTTCCAGACAAACTTCAAATTTTGCCTGCTATATCCCAAACGTGTTCTGCAAATTTCAGCAATTTCCCGTTTAAACCGACCGAGTTATCGTCGAATCTAGCAAAAACTCCCTGCCGGAACAGTTTTCGCACAAGCAGACGCCTCTTTCGGGAAACATTGTGTCTGAAGTGGTCGCTATTTTGGAACTAAAGGAATTTCCAGACAAACTTCAAATTTCGCCTGCTATAACAACTCTATATCCCAAACGTGTTCTGCAAATTTCAGCAATTTCCCGTTTAAACCGATCGAGTTATCGTCGAATCTAGCAAAAACTCCCTGCCGGCACAGTTTTCGCACAAGCAGACGCCGCTTTCGGGAAACATTGCGTCTGAAGTGGTAGCTATTTTAGAACTAGAGGAATTTCCAGACAAACTTCAAATTTTGCCTACTATAACAACTCTATATCCCAAACGTGTTCTGCACATTTCAGCACTTTCTCGTTTAAACCGACCGAGTTATCGTCGAATATAGCACAAACTCCCTGCCGGCACAGTTTTCGCACAAGCAGACGCCTCTTTCGGGAAACATTGCGTCTGAGGTGGTCGCTATTTTGGAACTGAAGGAATTTCCAGACAAACTTCAAATTTTGCCTGCTATTACAACTCTATATCCCAACCGTGTTCTGCAAATTTCAGCAATTTCCCGTTCAAACCGACCGAGTTATCGTCGAATATAGCACAAACTCGCTGCCGGCACAGTTTTCGCACAAGCAGACGCCGCTTTCGGGAAACATTGCGTCTGAAGTGGTAGCTATTTTGGAACTGAAAGAATTTCCAGACACACTTCAAATTTCGCCTGCTATAACAACTCTATATCCCAAACGTGTTCTGCAAATTTCAGCAATTTCCCGTTTAAACCGACCGAGTTATCGTCGAATCTAGCAAAAACTCCCTGCCGGCACAGTTTTCGCACAAGCAGACGCCGCTTTCGGGAAACATTTCGTCTGAAGTGGTAGCTATTTTGGAACTAGAGGAATTTCCTGACAAACTTCAAATTTTGCCTGCTATAACAACTCTATATCCCAAACGTGTTCTGCAAATTTCAGCAATTTCTCGTTTAAACCGACCGAGTTATCGTCGAATCTAGCAAAAACTCCCTGCCGGCACAGTTTTCGCACAAGCAGACGCCACTTTCGGGAAATATTGCGTCTGAAGTGGTCGCTATCTTGGAACTGAAGGAATTTCCAGACAAACTTCAAATTTTGCCTGCTATAACAATTCTATATCCCAAACGTGTTCTGCAAATTTCAGCAATTTCCCGTTCAAACCGACCGAGTTATCGTCGAATATAGCACAAACTCCCTGCCGGCACAGTTTTCGCACAAGCAGACGCCTCTTTCGGGAAACATTGCGTCTGAAGTGGTCGCTATTTTGGAACTGAAGGAATTTCCATACAAACTTCAAATTTTGCCTGCTATATCCCAAACGTGTTCTGCAAATTTCAGCAATTTCCCGTTTAAACCGACCGAGTTATCGTCGAATCTAGCAAAAACTCCCTGCCGGCACAGTTTTCGCACAAGCAGACGCCGCTTTCGGGAAACATTGCGTCTGAAGTGGTAGCTATTTTGGAACTAGAGGAATTTCCAGACAAACTTCAAATTGTGCCTGCTTAAACAACTCTATATCCCAAACGTGTTCTGCAAATTTCACCAATTTCCCGTTCAAACCGACCGAGTTATCGTCGAATATAGCACAAACTACCTGCCGGCACAGTTTTCGCACAAGCAGACGCCTCTTTCGGGAAACATTGCGTCTGAGGTGGTCGCTATTTTGGAACTGAAGGAATTTCCAGACAAACTTCAAATTTTGCCTGCTATTACAACTCTATATCCCAACCGTGTTCTGCAAATTTCAGCAATTTCCCGTTTAAACCGACCGAGTTATCGTCGAATCTAGCAAAAACTCCCTGCCGGCACAGTTTTCGCACAAGCAGACGCCTCTTTCGGGAAACATTGCGTCTGAAGTGGTCGCTATTTTGGAACTGAAGGAATTTCCAGACAAACTTCAAATGTTGCCTGCTATAACAACTCTATATCCCTAACGTGTTCTGCAAATTTCAGCAATTTCCCGTTTAAACCGACCGAGTTATCGTCGAATCTAGCAAAAACTCCCTGCCGGCACAGTTTTCGCACAAGCAGACGCCTCTTTCGGGAAACATTCCGTCTGAAGTGGTCGCTATTTTGGAACTGAAGGAATTTCCAGACAAACTTCAAATTTTGCCTGCTATAACAACTCTATATCCCAAACGTGTTCTGCAAATTTCAGCAATTGTCCGTTTAAACCGACCGAGTTATCGTCGAATCTAGCAAAAACTCCCTGCCGGCACAGTTTTCGCACAAGCAGACGCCACTTTCGGGAAACATTGCGTCTGAAGTGGTCGCTATTTTGGAACTGAAAGAATTTCCAGACAAACTTCAAATTTTTCCTGCTATAACAACTCTATATCCCAAACGTGTTCTGCAAATTTCAGCAATTGTCCGTTTAAACCGACCGAGTTATCGTCGAATATAGCACAAACTACCTGCCGGCACAGTTTTCGCACAAGCAGACGCCTCTTTCGGGAAACATTGCGTCTGAGGTGGTCGCTATTTTGGAACTGAAGGAATTTCCAGACAAACTTCAAATGTTGCCTGCTATTACAACTCTATATCCCAACCGTGTTCTGCAAATTTCAGCAATTTCCCGTTTAAACCGACCGAGTTATCATCGAATCTAGCAAAAACTCCCTGCCGGCACAGTTTTCGCACAAGCAGACGCCTCTTTCGGGAAACATTGCGTCTGAAGTGGTCGCTATTTTGAAACTGAAGGAATTTCCAGACAAACTTCAAATTTTGCCTGCTATAACAACTCTATATCCCAAACGTGTTCTGCAAATTTCAGCAATTGTCCGTTTAAACCGACCGAGTTATCGTCGAATCTAGCAAAAACTCCCTGCCGGCACAGTTTTCGCACAAGCAGACGCCACTTTCGGGAAACATTGCGTCTGAAGTGGTCGCTATTTTGGAACTGAAAGAATTTCCAGACAAACTTCAAATTTTTCCTGCTATAACAACTCTATATCCCAAACGTGTTCTGCAAATTTCAGCAATTGTCCGTTTAAACCGACCGAGTTATCGTCGAATCTAGCAAAAACTCCCTGCCGGCACAGTTTTCGCACAAGCAGACGCCACTTTCGGGAAACATTGCGTCTGAAGTGGTCGCTATTTTGGAACTGAAAGAATTTCCAGACAAACTTCATATTTGTGCCTGCTTAAACAACTCTATATCCCAAAGGTGTTCTGCAAATTTCAGCAATTTCCCGTTTAAACCGACCGAGTTATCGTCGAATCTAGCAAAAACTCCCTGCCGGCACAGTTTTCGCACAAGCAGACGCCTCTTTCGGGAAACATTGCGTCTGAAGTGGTCGCTATTTTGGAACTGAAGGAATTTCCAGACAAACTTCAAATTTTGCCTGCTATAACAACTCTATATCCCAAACGTGTTCTGCAAATTTCAGCAATTGTCCGTTTAAACCGACCGAGTTATCGTCGAATCTAGCAAAAACTCCCTGCCGGCACAGTTTTCGCACAAGCAGACGCCACTTTCGGGAAACATTGCGTCTGAAGTGGTCGCTATTTTGGAACTGAAAGAATTTCCAGACAAACTTCAAATTTTTCCTGCTATAACAACTCTATATCCCAAACGTGTTCTGCAAATTTCAGCAATTGTCCGTTTAAACCGACCGAGTTATCGTCGAATCTAGCAAAAACTCCCTGCCGGCACAGTTTTCGCACAAGCAGACGCCACTTTCGGGAAACATTGCGTCTGAAGTGGTCGCTATTTTGGAACTGAAAGAATTTCCAGACAAACTTCATATTTGTGCCTGCTTAAACAACTCTATATCCCAAAGGTGTTCTGCAAATTTCAGCAATTTCCCGTTTAAACCGACCGAGTTATCGTCGAATCTAGCAAAAACTCCCTGCCGGCACAGTTTTCGCACAAGCAGACGCCTCTTTCGGGAAACATTGCGTCTGAAGTGGTCGCTATTTTGGAACTGAAAGAATTTCCAGACAAACTTCAAATTGTGCCTGCTTAAACAACTCTATATCCCAAAGGTGTTCTGCAAATTTCAGCAATTTCCCGTTTAAACCGACCGAGTTATCGTCGAATCTAGCAAAAACTCCCTGCCGGAACAGTTTTCGCACAAGCAGACGCCGCTTTTGGGAAACATTGCGTCTGAAGTGGTCGCTATTTTGGAACTGAAGGAATTTCCAGACAAACTTCAAATTTTGCCTGCTGTAACAACTCTATATCCCAAACGTGTTCTGCAAATTTCAGCAATTTCCCGTTCAAACCGACCGAGTTATCGTCGAATATAGCACAAACTCGCTGCCGGCACAGTTTTCGCACAAGCAGACGCCGCTTTCGGGAAACATTGCGTCTGAAGTGGTAGCTATTTTGGAACTGAAAGAATTTCCTGACAAACTTTAAATTTCGCCTGCTATAGCAACTCTATATCCCAAACGTGTTCTGCAAATTTCAGCAATTTCCCGTTTAAACCGACCGAGTTATCGTCGAATCTAGCAAAAACTCCCTGCCGGCACAGTTTTAGCACAAGCAGACGCCACTTTCGGGAAACATTGCGTCTGAAGTGGTCGCTATTTTGGAACTGAAGGATTTTCCAGACAGACTTCAAATTTTGCCTGCTTAAACAACTCTATATCCCAAACGTGTTCTGCAAATTTCAGCAATTTCCCGTTTAAACCGACCGAGTTATCGTCGAATCTAGCAAAAACTCCCTGCCGGCACAGTTTTCGCACAAGCATACGCCTCTTTCGGGAAACATTGCGTCTGAAGTGGTCGCTATTTTGGAACTAAAGGAATTTCCAGACAAACTTCAAATTTCGCCTGCTATAACAACTCTATATCCCAAACGTGTTCTGCAAATTTCAGCAATTGTCCGTTTAAACCGACCGAGTTATCGTCGAATATAGCACAAACTACCTGCCGGCACAGTTTTCGCACAAGCAGACGCCTCTTTCGGGAAACATTGCGTCTGAGGTGGTCGCTATTTTGGAACTGAAGGAATTTCCAGACAAACTTCAAATTTTGCCTGCTATTACAACTCTATATCCCAACCGTGTTCTGCAAATTTCAGCAATTTCCCGTTTAAACCGACCGAGTTATCGTCGAATCTAGCAAAAACTCCCTGCCGGAACAGTTTTCGCACAAGCAGACGCCGCTTTTGGGAAACATTGCGTCTGAAGTGGTCGCTATTTTGGAACTGAAGGAATTTCCAGACAAACTTCAAATTTTGCCTGCTATAACAACTCTATATCCCAAACGTGTTCTGCAAATTTCAGCAATTTCCCGTTCAAACCGACCGAGTTATCGTCGAATATAGCACAAACTCGCTGCCGGCACAGTTTTCGCACAAGCAGACGCCGCTTTCGGGAAACATTGCGTCTGAAGTGGTAGCTATTTTGGAACTGAAAGAATTTCCAGACAAACTTTAAATTTCGCCTGCTATAGCAACTCTATATCCCAAACGTGTTCTGCAAATTTCAGCAATTTCCCGTTTAAACCGACCGAGTTATCGTCGAATCTAGCAAAAACTCCCTGCCGGCACAGTTTTAGCACAAGCAGACGCCACTTTCGGGAAACATTGCGTCTGAAGTGGTCGCTATTTTGGAACTGAAGGATTTTCCAGACAGACTTCAAATTTTGCCTGCTTAAACAACTCTATATCCCAAACGTGTTCTGCAAATTTCAGCAATTTCCCGTTTAAACCGACCGAGTTATCGTCGAATCTAGCAAAAACTCCCTGCCGGCACAGTTTTCGCACAAGCATACGCCTCTTTCGGGAAACATTGCGTCTGAAGTGGTCGCTATTTTGGAACTAAAGGAATTTCCAGACAAACTTCAAATTTCGCCTGCTATAACAACTCTATATCCCAAACGTGTTCTGCAAATTTCAGCAATTTCCCGTTTAAACCGACCGAGTTATCGTCGAATCTAGCAAAAACTCCCTGCCGGCACAGTTTTCGCACAAGCAGACGCCGCTTTCGGGAAACATTGCGTCTGAAGTGGTAGCTATTTTGGAACTGAAAGAATTTCCAGACAAACTTCAAATTTTTCCTGCTATAACAACTCTATATCCCAAACGTGTTCTGCAAATTTCAGCAATTGTCCGTTTAAACCGACCGAGTTATCGTCGAATATAGCACAAACTACCTGCCGGCACAGTTTTCGCACAAGCAGACGCCTCTTTCGGGAAACATTGCGTCTGAGGTGGTCGCTATTTTGGAACTGAAGGAATTTCCAGACAAACTTCAAATTTTGCCTGCTATTACAACTCTATATCCCAACCGTGTTCTGCAAATTTCAGCAATTTCCCGTTTAAACCGACCGAGTTATCGTCGAATCTAGCAAAAACTCCCTGCCGGCACAGTTTTCGCACAAGCAGACGCCACTTTCGAGAAACATTGCGACTGAAGTGGTCGCTATTTTGGAACTGAAAGAATTTCCAGACAAACTTCAAATTGTGCCTGCTTAAACAACTCTATATCCCAAACGTGTTCTGCAAATTTCAGCAATTTCCCGTTTAAACCGACCGAGTTATCGTCGAATCTAGCAAAAACTCCCTGCCGGAACAGTTTTCGCACAAGCAGACGCCTCTTTCGGGAAACATTGTGTCTGAAGTGGTCGCTATTTTGGAACTAAAGGAATTTCCAGACAAACTTCAAATTTCGCCTGCTATAACAACTCTATATCCCAAACGTGTTCTGCAAATTTCAGCAATTTCCCGTTTAAACCGATCGAGTTATCGTCGAATCTAGCAAAAACTCCCTGCCGGCACAGTTTTCGCACAAGCAGACGCCGCTTTCGGGAAACATTGCGTCTGAAGTGGTAGCTATTTTAGAACTAGAGGAATTTCCAGACAAACTTCAAATTTTGCCTACTATAACAACTCTATATCCCAACCGTGTTCTGCAAATTTCAGCAATTTCCCGTTCAAACCGACCGAGTTATCGTCGAATATAGCACAAACTCGCTGCCGGCACAGTTTTCGCACAAGCAGACGCCACTTTCGGGAAACATTGCGTCTGAAGTGGTCGCTATTTTGGAACTGAAGGATTTTCCAGACAGACTTCAAATTTTGCCTGCTTAAACAACTCTATATCCCAAACGTGTTCTGCAAATTTCAGCAATTTCCCGTTTAAACCGACCGAGTTATCGTCGAATCTAGCAAAAACTCCCTGCCGGCACAGTTTTCGCACAAGCATACGCCTCTTTCGGGAAACATTGCGTCTGAAGTGGTCGCTATTTTGGAACTAAAGGAATTTCCAGACAAACTTCAAATTTCGCCTGCTATAACAACTCTATATCCCAAACGTGTTCTGCAAATTTCAGCAATTTCCCGTTTAAACCGACCGAGTTATCGTCGAATCTAGCAAAAACTCCCTGCCGGCACAGTTTTCGCACAAGCAGACGCCGCTTTCGGGAAACATTGCGTCTGAAGTGGTAGCTATTTTGGAACTGAAAGAATTTCCAGACAAACTTCAAATTTTTCCTGCTATAACAACTCTATATCCCAAACGTGTTCTGCAAATTTCAGCAATTGTCCGTTTAAACCGACCGAGTTATCGTCGAATATAGCACAAACTACCTGCCGGCACAGTTTTCGCACAAGCAGACGCCTCTTTCGGGAAACATTGCGTCTGAGGTGGTCGCTATTTTGGAACTGAAGGAATTTCCAGACAAACTTCAAATTTTGCCTGCTATTACAACTCTATATCCCAACCGTGTTCTGCAAATTTCAGCAATTTCCCGTTTAAACCGACCGAGTTATCGTCGAATCTAGCAAAAACTCCCTGCCGGCACAGTTTTCGCACAAGCAGACGCCACTTTCGAGAAACATTGCGACTGAAGTGGTCGCTATTTTGGAACTGAAAGAATTTCCAGACAAACTTCAAATTGTGCCTGCTTAAACAACTCTATATCCCAAACGTGTTCTGCAAATTTCAGCAATTTCCCGTTTAAACCGACCGAGTTATCGTCGAATCTAGCAAAAACTCCCTGCCGGAACAGTTTTCGCACAAGCAGACGCCTCTTTCGGGAAACATTGTGTCTGAAGTGGTCGCTATTTTGGAACTAAAGGAATTTCCAGACAAACTTCAAATTTCGCCTGCTATAACAACTCTATATCCCAAACGTGTTCTGCAAATTTCAGCAATTTCCCGTTTAAACCGATCGAGTTATCGTCGAATCTAGCAAAAACTCCCTGCCGGCACAGTTTTCGCACAAGCAGACGCCGCTTTCGGGAAACATTGCGTCTGAAGTGGTAGCTATTTTAGAACTAGAGGAATTTCCAGACAAACTTCAAATTTTGCCTACTATAACAACTCTATATCCCAACCGTGTTCTGCAAATTTCAGCAATTTCCCGTTCAAACCGACCGAGTTATCGTCGAATATAGCACAAACTCGCTGCCGGCACAGTTTTCGCACAAGCAGACGCCACTTTCGGGAAACATTGCGTCTGAAGTGGTCGCTATTTTGGAACTGAAGGATTTTCCAGACAGACTTCAAATTTTGCCTGCTTAAACAACTCTATATCCCAAACGTGTTCTGCAAATTTCAGCAATTTCCCGTTTAAACCGACCGAGTTATCGTCGAATCTAGCAAAAACTCCCTGCCGGCACAGTTTTCGCACAAGCATACGCCTCTTTCGGGAAACATTGCGTCTGAAGTGGTCGCTATTTTGGAACTAAAGGAATTTCCAGACAAACTTCAAATTTCGCCTGCTATAACAACTCTATATCCCAAACGTGTTCTGCAAATTTCAGCAATTTCCCGTTTAAACCGACCGAGTTATCGTCGAATCTAGCAAAAACTCCCTGCCGGCACAGTTTTCGCACAAGCAGACGCCGCTTTCGGGAAACATTGCGTCTGAAGTGGTAGCTATTTTGGAACTAGAGGAATTTCCAGACAAACTTCAAATTTTGCCCTCTATAACAACTCTATATCCCAAACGTGTTCTGCAAATTTCAGCAATTTCTCGTTTAAACCGACCGAGTTATCGTCGAATCTAGCAAAAACTCCCTGCCGGCACAGTTTTCGCACAAGCAGACGCCGCTTTTGGGAAACATTGCGTCTGAAGTGGTCGCTATTTTGGAACTGAAGGAATTTCCAGACAAACTTTAAATTGTGCCTGCTTAAACAACTCTATATCCCAAACGTGTTCTGCAAATTTCGGCAATTTCCCGTTTAAACCAACCGAGTTATCGTCGAATCTAGCAAAAACTCCCTGCCGGCACAGTTTTCGCACAAGCAGACGCCGCTTTTGGGAAACATTGCGTCTGAAGTGGTCGCTATCTTGGAACTGAAGGAATTTCCAGACAAACTTCAAATTTTGCCTGCTATATCCCAAACGTGTTCTGCAAATTTCAGCAATTTCCCGTTTAAACCGATCGAGTTATCGTCGAATCTAGCAAAAACTCCCTGCCGGCACAGTTTTCGCACAAGCAGACGCCGCTTTCGGGAAACATTGCGTCTGAAGTGGTAGCTATTTTAGAACTAGAGGAATTTCCAGACAAACTTCCAATTTTGCCTACTATAACAACTCTATATCCCAAACGTGTTCTGCACATTTCAGCACTTTCTCGTTTAAACCGACCGAGTTATCGTCGAATATAGCACAAACTCCCTGCCGGCACAGTTTTCGCACAAGCAGACTCCTCTTTCGGGAAACATTGCGTCTGAGGTGGTCGCTATTTTGGAACTGAAGGAATTTCCAGACAAACTTCAAATTTTGCCTGCTATTACAACTCTATATCCCAACCGTGTTCTGCAAATTTCAGCAATTTCCCGTTCAATCCGACCGAGTTATCGTCGAATATAGCACAAACTCGCTGCCGGCACAGTTTTCGCACAAGCAGACGCCGCTTTCGGGAAACATTGCGTCTGAAGTGGTAGCTATTTTGGAACTGAAAGAATTTCCAGACACACTTCAAATTTCGCCTGCTATAACAACTCTATATCCCAAACGTGTTCTGCAAATTTCAGCAATTTCCCGTTTAAACCGACCGAGTTATCGTCGAATATAGCACAAACTCCCTGCCGGCACAGTTTTCGCACAAGCAGACGCCTCTTTCGGGAAACATTGCGTCTGAAGTGGTCGCTATTTTGGAACTGAAGGAATTTCCAGACAAACTTCAAATTTTGCCTGCTATTACCATTCTATATCCCAAACGTGTTCTGCAAATTTCACCAATTTCCCGTTCAAACCGACCGAGTTATCGTCGAATATAGCAAAAACTCCCTGCCGGAACAGTTTTCGCACAAGCAGACGCCGCTTTTGGGAAACATTGCGTCTGAAGTGGTCGCTATTTTGGAACTGAAGGAATTTCCAGACAAACTTCAAATTTTGCCTGCTATTACAACTCTATATCCCAACCGTGTTCTGCAAATTTCAGCAATTTCCCGTTTAAACCGACCGAGTTATCGTCGAATCTAGCAAAAACTCCCTGCCGGCACAGATTTCGCACAAGCAGACGCCTCTTTCGGGAAACAATGCGTCTGAAGTGGTCGCTATTTTGGAACTGAAGGAATTTCCAGACAAACTTCAAATTTTGCCTGCTATATCCCAAACGTGTTCTGCAAATTTCAGCAATTTCCCGTTTAAACCGACCGAGTTATCGTCGAATCTAGCAAAAACTCCCTGCCGGCACAGTTTTCGCACAAGCAGACCCCGCTTTCGGGAAACATTGCGTCTGAAGTGGTAGCTATTTTGGAACTAGAGGAATTTCCAGACAAACTTCAAATTTTGCCTGCTATATCCCAAACGTGTTCTGCAAATTTCAGCAATTTCCCGTTTAAACCGACCGAGTTATCGTCGAATCTAGCAAAAACTCCCTGCCGGCACAGTTTTCGCACAAGCAGACGCCACTTTCGAGAAACATTGCGGCTGAAGTGGTCGCTATTTTGGAACTGAAAGAATTTCCAGACAAACTTCAAATTGTGCCTGCTTAAACAACTCTATATCACAAAAGGTGTTCTGCAAATTTCAGCAATTTCCCGTTTAAACCGACCGAGTTATCGTCGAATCTAGCAAAAACTCCCTGCCGGAACAGTTTTCGCACAAGCAGACGCCTCTTTCGGGAAACATTGTGTCTGAAGTGGTCGCTATTTTGGAACTAAAGGAATTTCCAGACAAACTTCAAATTTCGCCTGCTATAACAACTCTATATCCCAAACGTGTTCTGCAAATTTCAGCAATTTCCCGTTTAAACCGATCGAGTTATCGTCGAATCTAGCAAAAACTCCCTGCCGGCACAGTTTTCGCACAAGCAGACGCCGCTTTCGGGAAACATTGCGTCTGAAGTGGTAGCTATTTTAGAACTAGAGGAATTTCCAGACAAACTTCAAATTTTGCCTACTATAACAACTCTATATCCCAAACGTGTTCTGCACATTTCAGCACTTTCTCGTTTAAACCGACCGAGTTATCGTCGAATATAGCACAAACTCCCTGCCGGCACAGTTTTCGCACAAGCAGACGCCTCTTTCGGGAAACATTGCGTCTGAGGTGGTCGCTATTTTGGAACTGAAGGAATTTCCAGACAAACTTCAAATTTTGCCTGCTATTACAACTCTATATCCCAACCGTGTTCTGCAAATTTCAGCAATTTCCCGTTCAAACCGACCGAGTTATCGTCGAATATAGCACAAACTCGCTGCCGGCACAGTTTTCGCACAAGCAGACGCCGCTTTCGGGAAACATTGCGTCTGAAGTGGTAGCTATTTTGGAACTGAAAGAATTTCCAGACACACTTCAAATTTCGCCTGCTATAACAACTCTATATCCCAAACGTGTTCTGCAAATTTCAGCAATTTCCCGTTTAAACCGACCGAGTTATCGTCGAATCTAGCAAAAACTCCCTGCCGGCACAGTTTTCGCACAAGCAGACGCCGCTTTCGGGAAACATTGCGTCTGAAGTGGTAGCTATTTTGGAACTGAAAGAATTTCCAGACACACTTCAAATTTCGCCTGCTATAACAACTCTATATCCCAAACGTGTTCTGCAAATTTCAGCAATTTCCCGTTTAAACCGACCGAGTTATCGTCGAATCTAGCAAAAACTCCCTGCCGGCACAGTTTTCGCACAAGCAGACGCCTCTTTCGGGAAACATTGCGTCTGAAGTGGTCGCTATTTTGGAACTGAAGGAATTTCCAGACAAACTTCAAATTTTGCCTGCTATATCCCAAACGTGTTCTGCAAATTTCAGCAATTTCCCGTTTAAACCGACCGAGTTATCGTCGAATCTAGCAAAAACTCCCTGCCGGCACAGTTTTCGCACAAGCAGACGCCGCTTTCGGGAAACATTTCGTCTGAAGTGGTAGCTATTTCGGAACTAGAGGAATTTCCTGACAAACTTCAAATTTTGCCTGCTATAACAACTCTATATCCCAAACGTGTTCTGCAAATTTCAGCAATTTCTCGTTTAAACCGACCGAGTTATCGTCGAATCTAGCAAAAACTCCCTGCCGGCACAGTTTTCGCACAAGCAGACGCCACTTTCGGGAAATATTGCGTCTGAAGTGGTCGCTATCTTGGAACTGAAGGAATTTCCAGACAAACTTTAAATTTTGCCTGCTATAACAATTCTATATCCCAAACGTGTTCTGCAAATTTCACCAATTTCCCGTTCAAACCGACCGAGTTATCGTCGAATATAGCACAAACTCCCTGCCGGCACAGTTTTCGCACAAGCAGACGCCTCTTTCGGGAAACATTGCGTCTGAGGTGGTCGCTATTTTGGAACTGAAGGAATTTCCAGACAAACTTCAAATTTTGCCTGCTATTACCATTCTATATCCCAAACGTGTTCTGCAAATTTCACCAATTTCCTGTTCAAACCGACCGAGTTATCGTCGAATATAGCAAAAACTCCCTGCCGGAACAGTTTTCGCACAAGCAGACGCCGCTTTTGGGAAACATTGCGTCTGAAGTGGTCGCTATTTTGGAACTGAAGGAATTTCCAGACAAACTTCAAATTTTGCCTGCTATTACAACTCTATATCCCAACCGTGTTCTGCAAATTTCAGCAATTTCCCGTTTAAACCGACCGAGTTATCGTCGAATCTAGCAAAAACTCCCTGCCGGCACAGTTTTCGCACAAGCAGACGCCTCTTTCGGGAAACATTGCGTCTGAAGTGGTCGCTATTTTGGAACTGAAGGAATTTCCAGACAAACTTCAAATTTTGCCTGCTATATCCCAAACGTGTTCTGCAAATTTCAGCAATTTCCCGTTTAAACCGACCGAGTTATCGTCGAATCTAGCAAAAACTCCCTGCCGGCACAGTTTTCGCACAAGCAGACGCCGCTTTCGGGAAACATTGCGTCTGAAGTGGTAGCTATTTTGGAACTAGAGGAATTTCCAGACAAACTTCAAATTGTGCCTGCTTAAACAACTCTATATCCCAAACGTGTTCTGCAAATTTCGGCAATTTCCCGTTTAAACCAACCGAGTTATCGTCGAATCTAGCAAAAACTCCCTGCCGGCACAGTTTTCGCACAAGCAGACGCCACTTTCGGGAAACATTGCGTCTGAAGTGGTCGCTATCTTGGAACTGAAGGAATTTCCAGACAAACTTCAAATTTTGCCTGCTATAACAATTCTATATCCCAAACGTGTTCTGCAAATTTCACCAATTTCCCGTTCAAACCGACCGAGTTATCGTCGAATATAGCACAAACTACCTGCCGGCACAGTTTTCGCACAAGCAGACGCCTCTTTCGGGAAACATTGCGTCTGAGGTGGTCGCTATTTTGGAACTGAAGGAATTTCCAGACAAACTTCAAATTTTGCCTGCTTAAACAACTCTATATCCCAAACGTGTTCTGCAAATTTCAGCAATTTCCCGTTTAAACCGACCGAGTTATCGTCGAATCTAGCAAAAACTCCCTGCCGGCACAGTTTTCGCACAAGCAGACGCCTCTTTCGGGAAACATTGCGTCTGAAGTGGTCGCTATTTTGGAACTAAAGGAATTTCCAGACAAACTTCAAATTTCGCCTGCTATAACAACTCTATATCCCAAACGTGTTCTGCAAATTTCAGCAATTTCCCGTTTAAACCGACCGAGTTATCGTCGAATCTAGCAAAAACTCCCTGCCGGCACAGTTTTCGCACAAGCAGACGCCGCTTTCGGGAAACATTGCGTCTGAAGTGGTAGCTATTTTGGAACTAGAGGAATTTCCAGACAAACTTCAAATTTTGCCCTCTATAACAACTCTATATCCCAAACGTGTTCTGCAAATTTCAGCAATTTCTCGTTTAAACCGACCGAGTTATCGTCGAATCTAGCAAAAACTCCCTGCCGGCACAGTTTTCGCACAAGCAGACGCCGCTTTTGGGAAACATTGCGTCTGAAGTGGTCGCTATTTTGGAACTGAAGGAATTTCCAGACAAACTTTAAATTGTGCCTGCTTAAACAACTCTATATCCCAAACGTGTTCTGCAAATTTCGGCAATTTCCCGTTTAAACCAACCGAGTTATCGTCGAATCTAGCAAAAACTCCCTGCCGGCACAGTTTTCGCACAAGCAGACGCCACTTTCGAGAAACATTGCGGCTGAAGTGGTCGCTATTTTGGAACTGAAAGAATTTCCAGACAAACTTCAAATTGTGCCTGCTTAAACAACTCTATATCCCAAACGTGTTCTGCAAATTTCAGCAATTTCCCGTTTAAACCGACCGAGTTATCGTCGAATCTAGCAAAAACTCCCTGCCGGAACAGTTTTCGCACAAGCAGACGCCTCTTTCGGGAAACATTGTGTCTGAAGTGGTCGCTATTTTGGAACTAAAGGAATTTCCAGACAAACTTCAAATTTCGCCTGCTATAACAACTCTATATCCCAAACGTGTTCTGCAAATTTCAGCAATTTCCCGTTTAAACCGATCGAGTTATCGTCGAATCTAGCAAAAACTCCCTGCCGGCACAGTTTTCGCACAAGCAGACGCCGCTTTCGGGAAACATTGCGTCTGAAGTGGTAGCTATTTTAGAACTAGAGGAATTTCCAGACAAACTTCAAATTTTGCCTACTATAACAACTCTATATCCCAAACGTGTTCTGCACATTTCAGCACTTTCTCGTTTAAACCGACCGAGTTATCGTCGAATATAGCACAAACTCCCTGCCGGCACAGTTTTCGCACAAGCAGACGCCTCTTTCGGGAAACATTGCGTCTGAGGTGGTCGCTATTTTGGAACTGAAGGAATTTCCAGACAAACTTCAAATTTTGCCTGCTATTACAACTCTATATCCCAACCGTGTTCTGCAAATTTCAGCAATTTCCCGTTCAAACCGACCGAGTTATCGTCGAATATAGCACAAACTCGCTGCCGGCACAGTTTTCGCACAAGCAGACGCCGCTTTCGGGAAACATTGCGTCTGAAGTGGTAGCTATTTTGGAACTGAAAGAATTTCCAGACACACTTCAAATTTCGCCTGCTATAACAACTCTATATCCCAAACGTGTTCTGCAAATTTCAGCAATTTCCCGTTTAAACCGACCGAGTTATCGTCGAATCTAGCAAAAACTCCCTGCCGGCACAGTTTTCGCACAAGCAGACGCCTCTTTCGGGAAACATTGCGTCTGAAGTGGTCGCTATTTTGGAACTGAAGGAATTTCCAGACAAACTTCAAATTTTGCCTGCTATATCCCAAACGTGTTCTGCAAATTTCAGCAATTTCCCGTTTAAACCGACCGAGTTATCGTCGAATCTAGCAAAAACTCCCTGCCGGCACAGTTTTCGCACAAGCAGATGCCGCTTTCGGGAAACATTTCGTCTGAAGTGGTAGCTATTTTGGAACTAGAGGAATTTCCTGACAAACTTCAAATTTTGCCTGCTATAACAACTCTATATCCCAAACGTGTTCTGCAAATTTCAGCAATTTCTCGTTTAAACCTACCGAGTTATCGTCGAATCTAGCAAAAACTCCCTGCCGGCACAGTTTTCGCACAAGCAGACGCCACTTTCGGGAAATATTGCGTCTGAAGTGGTCGCTATCTTGGAACTGAAGGAATTTCCAGACAAACTTCAAATTTTGCCTGCTATAACAATTCTATATCCCAAACGTGTTCTGCAAATTTCACCAATTTCCCGTTCAAACCGACCGAGTTATCGTCGAATATAGCACAAACTCCCTGCCGGCACAGTTTTCGCACAAGCAGACGCCTCTTTCGGGAAACATTGCGTCTGAGGTGGTCGCTATTTTGGAACTGAAGGAATTTCCAGACAAACTTCAAATTGTGCCTGCTATTACCATTCTATATCCCAAACGTGTTCTGCAAATTTCACCAATTTCCCGTTCAAACCGACCGAGTTATCGTCGAATATAGCAAAAACTCCCTGCCGGAACAGTTTTCGCACAAGCAGACGCCGCTTTTGGGAAACATTGCGTCTGAAGTGGTCGCTATTTTGGAACTGAAGGAATTTCCAGACAAACTTCAAATTGTGCCTGCTATTACAACTCTATATCCCAACCGTGTTCTGCAAATTTCAGCAATTTCCCGTTTAAACCGACCGAGTTATCGTCGAATCTAGCAAAAACTCCCTGCCGGCACAGTTTTCGCACAAGCAGACGCCTCTTTCGGGAAACATTGCGTCTGAAGTGGTCGCTATTTTGGAACTGAAAGAATTTCCAGACAAACTTCAAATTGTGCCTGCTTAAACAACTCTATATCCCAAACGTGTTCTGCAAATTTCAGCAATTTCCCGTTTAAACCGACCGAGTTATCGTCGAATCTAGCAAAAACTCCCTGCCGGAACAGTTTTCGCACAAGCAGACGCCTCTTTCGGGAAACATTGTGTCTGAAGTGGTCGCTATTTTGGAACTAAAGGAATTTCCAGACAAACTTCAAATTTCGCCTGCTATAACAACTCTATATCCCAAACGTGTACTGCAAATTTCAGCAATTTCCCGTTTAAACCGATCGAGTTATCGTCGAATCTAGCAAAAACTCCCTGCCGGCACAGTTTTCGCACAAGCAGACGCCGCTTTCGGGAAACATTGCGTCTGAAGTGGTCGCTATTTTGGAACTGAAGGAATTTCCAGACAAACTTCAAATTTTGCCTGCTATTACAACTCTATATCCCAACCGTGTTCTGCAAATTTCAGCAATTTCCCGTTCAAACCGACCGAGTTATCGTCGAATATAGCACAAACTCGCTGCCGGCACAGTTTTCGCACAAGCAGACGCCGCTTTCGGGAAACATTGCGTCTGAAGTGGTAGCTATTTTGGAACTGAAAGAATTTCCAGACACACTTCAAATTTCGCCTGCTATAACAACTCTATATCCCAAACGTGTTCTGCAAATTTCAGCAATTTCCCGTTTAAACCGACCGAGTTATCGTCGAATCTAGCAAAAACTCCCTGCCGGCACAGTTTTCGCACAAGCAGACGCCTCTTTCGGGAAACATTGCGTCTGAAGTGGTCGCTATTTTGGAACTGAAGGAATTTCCAGACAAACTTCAAATTTTGCCTGCTATATCCCAAACGTGTTCTGCAAAATTCAGCAATTTCCCGTTTAAACCGACCGAGTTATCGTCGAATCTAGCAAAAACTCCCTGCCGGCACAGTTTTCGCACAAGCAGATGCCGCTTTCGGGAAACATTTCGTCTGAAGTGGTAGCTATTTTGGAACTAGAGGAATTTCCTGACAAACTACAAATTTTGCCTGCTATAACAACTCTATATCCCAAACGTGTTCTGCAAATTTCAGCAATTTCCCGTTTAAACCGACCGAGTTATCGTCGAATCTAGCAAAAACTCCCTGCCGGCACAGTTTTCGCACAAGCAGACGCCTCTTTCGGGAAACATTGCGTCTGAAGTGGTCGCTATTTTGGAACTGAAGGAATTTCCAGACAAACTTCAAATTTTGCCTGCTATTACCATTCTATATCCCAAACGTGTTCTGCAAATTTCACCAATTTCCCGTTCAAACCGACCGAGTTATCGTCGAATCTAGCAAAAACTCCCTGCCGGAACAGTTTTCGCACAAGCAGACGCCGCTTTTGGGAAACATTGCGTCTGAAGTGGTCGCTATTTTGGAACTGAAGGAATTTCCAGACAAACTTCAAATTTTGCCTGCTATTACAACTCTATATCCCAACCGTGTTCTGCAAATTTCAGCAATTTCCCGTTTAAACCGACCGAGTTATCGTCGAATCTAGCAAAAACTCCCTGCCGGCACAGTTTTCGCACAAGCAGACGCCGCTTTCGGGAAACATTGCGTCTGAAGTGGTAGCTATTTTGGAACTAGAGGAATTTCCAGACAAACTTCAAATTGTGCCTGCTTAAACAACTCTATATCCCAAACGTGTTCTGCAAATTTCGGCAATTTCCCGTTTAAACCAACCGAGTTATCGTCGAATCTAGCAAAAACTCCCTGCCGGCACAGTTTTCGCACAAGCAGACGCCACTTTCGGGAAACATTGCGTCTGAAGTGGTCGCTATCTTGGAACTGAAGGAATTTCCAGACAAACTTCAAATTTTGCCTGCTATAACAATTCTATATCCCAAACGTGTTCTGCAAATTTCACCAATTTCCCGTTCAAACCGACCGAGTTATCGTCGAATATAGCACAAACTACCTGCCGGCACAGTTTTCGCACAAGCAGACGCCTCTTTCGGGAAACATTGCGTCTGAGGTGGTCGCTATTTTGGAACTGAAGGAATTTCCAGACAAACTTCAAATTTTGCCTGCTATTACAACTCTATATCCCAACCGTGTTCTGCAAATTTCAGCAATTTCCCGTTTAAACCGACCGAGTTATCGTCGAATCTAGCAAAAACTCCCTGCCGGCACAGTTTTCGCACAAGCAGACGCCTCTTTCGTGAAACATTGCGTCTGAAGTGGTCGCTATTTTGGAACTGAAGGAATTTCCAGACAAACTTCAAATGTTGCCTGCTATAACAACTCTATATCCCTAACGTGTTCTGCAAATTTCAGCAATTTCCCGTTTAAACCGACCGAGTTATCGTCGAATCTAGCAAAAACTCCCTGCCGGCACAGTTTTCGCACAAGCAGACGCCTCTTTCGGGAAACATTGCGTCTGAAGTGGTCGCTATTTTGGAACTGAAGGAATTTCCAGACAAACTTCAAATTTTGCCTGCTATAACAACTCTATATCCCAAACGTGTTCTGCAAATTTCAGCAATTGTCCGTTTAAACCGACCGAGTTATCGTCGAATCTAGCAAAAACTCCCTGCCGGCACAGTTTTCGCACAAGCAGACGCCACTTTCGGGAAACATTGCGTCTGAAGTGGTCGCTATTTTGGAACTGAAAGAATTTCCAGACAAACTTCAAATTGTGCCTGCTTAAACAACTCTATATCCCAAAGGTGTTCTGCAAATTTAAGCAATTTCCCGTTTAAACCGACCGAGTTATCGTCGAATCTAGCAAAAACTCCCTGCCGGAACAGTTTTCGCACAAGCAGACGCCGCTTTTGGGAAACATTGCGTCTGAAGTGGTAGCTATCTTGGAACTGAAGGAATTTCCAGACAAACTTCAAATTTTGCCTGCTATAACAATTCTATATCCCAAACGTGTTCTGCAAATTTCACCAATTTCCCGTTCAAACCGACCGAGTTATCGTCGAATCTAGCACAAACTCCCTGCCGGCACAGTTTTCGCACAAGCAGACGCCTCTTTCGGGAAACATTGCGTCTGAAGTGGTCGCTATTTTGGAACTAAAGGAATTTCCAGACAAACTTCAAATTTCGCCTGCTATAACAACTCTATATCCCAAACGTGTTCTGCAAATTTCAGCAATTTCCCGTTTAAACCGACCGAGTTATCGTCGAATCTAGCAAAAACTCCCTGCCGGCACAGTTTTCGCACAAGCAGACGCCGCTTTCGGGAAACATTGCGTCTGAAGTGGTAGCTATTTTGGAACTAGAGGAATTTCCAGACAAACTTCAAATTTTGCCCTCTATAACAACTCTATATCCCAAACGTGTTCTGCAAATTTCAGCAATTTCTCGTTTAAACCGACCGAGTTATCGTCGAATCTAGCAAAAACTCCCTGCCGGCACAGTTTTCGCACAAGCAGACGCCTCTTTCGGGAAACATTGTGTCTGAAGTGGTCGCTATTTTGGAACTGAAGGAATTTCCAGACAAACTTCAAATTGTGCCTGCTTAAACAACTCTATATCCCAAACGTGTTCTGCAAATTTCGGCAATTTCCCGTTTAAACCAACCGAGTTATCGTCGAATCTAGCAAAAACTCCCTGCCGGCACAGTTTTCGCACAAGCAGACGCCGCTTTTGGGAAACATTGCGTCTGAAGTGGTCGCTATCTTGGAACTGAAGGAATTTCCAGACAAACTTCAAATTTTGCCTGCTATATCCCAAACGTGTTCTGCAAATTTCAGCAATTTCCCGTTTAAACCGACCGAGTTATCGTCGAATCTAGCAAAAACTCCCTGCCGGCACAGTTTTCGCACAAGCAGACGCCACTTTCGAGAAACATTGCGGCTGAAGTGGTCGCTATTTTGGAACTGAAAGAATTTCCAGACAAACTTCAAATTGTGCCTGCTTAAACAACTCTATATCCCAAACGTGTTCTGCAAATTTCAGCAATTTCCCGTTTAAACCGACCGAGTTATCGTCGAATCTAGCAAAAACTCCCTGCCGGAACAGTTTTCGCACAAGCAGACGCCTCTTTCGGGAAACATTGTGTCTGAAGTGGTCGCTATTTTGGAACTAAAGGAATTTCCAGACAAACTTCAAATTTTGCCTGCTATAACAACTCTATATCCCAAACGTGTTCTGCAAATTTCAGCAATTTCCCGTTTAAACCGATCGAGTTATCGTCGAATCTAGCAAAAACTCCCTGCCGGCACAGTTTTCGCACAAGCAGACGCCGCTTTCGGGAAAAATTGCGTCTGAAGTGGTAGCTATTTTAGAACTAGAGGAATTTCCAGACAAACTTCAAATTTTGCCTACTATAACAACTCTATATCCCAAACGTGTTCTGCACATTTCAGCACTTTCTCGTTTAAACCGACCGAGTTATCGTCGAATATAGCACAAACTCCCTGCCGGCACAGTTTTCGCACAAGCAGACGCCTCTTTCGGGAAACATTGCGTCTGAGGTGGTCGCTATTTTGGAACTGAAGGAATTTCCAGACAAACTTCAAATTTTGCCTGCTATTACAACTCTATATCCCAACCGTGTTCTGCAAATTTCAGCAATTTCCCGTTCAAACCGACCGAGTTATCGTCGAATATAGCACAAACTCGCTGCCGGCACAGTTTTCGCACAAGCAGACGCCGCTTTCGGGAAACATTGCGTCTGAAGTGGTAGCTATTTTGGAACTGAAAGAATTTCCAGACACACTTCAAATTTCGCCTGCTATAACAACTCTATATCCCAAACGTGTTCTGCAAATGTCAGCAATTTCCCGTTTAAACCGACCGAGTTATCGTCGAATCTAGCAAAAACTCCCTGCCGGCACAGTTTTCGCACAAGCAGACGCCGCTTTCGGGAAACATTGCGTCTGAAGTGGTAGCTATTTTGGAACTGAAAGAATTTCCAGACACACTTCAAATTTCGCCTGCTATAACAACTCTATATTTCAAACGTGTTCTGCAAATTTCAGCAATTTCCCGTTTAAACCGACCGAGTTATCGTCGAATCTAGCAAAAACTCCCTGCCGGCACAGTTTTCGCACAAGCAGACGCCTCTTTCGTGAAACATTGCGTCTGAAGTGGTCGCTATTTTGGAACTGAAGGAATTTCCAGACAAACTTCAAATGTTGCCTGCTATAACAACTCTATATCCCTAACGTGTTCTGCAAATTTCAGCAATTTCCCGTTTAAACCGACCGAGTTATCGTCGAATCTAGCAAAAACTCCCTGCCGGCACAGTTTTCGCACAAGCAGACGCCTCTTTCGGGAAACATTGCGTCTGAAGTGGTCGCTATTTTGGAACTGAAGGAATTTCCAGACAAACTTCAAATTTTGCCTGCTATAACAACTCTATATCCCAAACGTGTTCTGCAAATTTCAGCAATTGTCCGTTTAAACCGACCGAGTTATCGTCGAATCTAGCAAAAACTCCCTGCCGGCACAGTTTTCGCACAAGCAGACGCCACTTTCGGGAAACATTGCGTCTGAAGTGGTCGCTATTTTGGAACTGAAAGAATTTCCAGACAAACTTCAAATTGTGCCTGCTTAAACAACTCTATATCCCAAAGGTGTTCTGCAAATTTAAGCAATTTCCCGTTTAAACCGACCGAGTTATCGTCGAATCTAGCAAAAACTCCCTGCCGGAACAGTTTTCGCACAAGCAGACGCCGCTTTTGGGAAACATTGCGTCTGAAGTGGTAGCTATCTTGGAACTGAAGGAATTTCCAGACAAACTTCAAATTTTGCCTGCTATAACAATTCTATATCCCAAACGTGTTCTGCAAATTTCACCAATTTCCCGTTCAAACCGACCGAGTTATCGTCGAATCTAGCACAAACTCCCTGCCGGCACAGTTTTCGCACAAGCAGACGCCTCTTTCGGGAAACATTGCGTCTGAAGTGGTCGCTATTTTGGAACTAAAGGAATTTCCAGACAAACTTCAAATTTCGCCTGCTATAACAACTCTATATCCCAAACGTGTTCTGCAAATTTCAGCAATTTCCCGTTTAAACCGACCGAGTTATCGTCGAATCTAGCAAAAACTCCCTGCCGGCACAGTTTTCGCACAAGCAGACGCCGCTTTCGGGAAACATTGCGTCTGAAGTGGTAGCTATTTTGGAACTAGAGGAATTTCCAGACAAACTTCAAATTTTGCCCTCTATAACAACTCTATATCCCAAACGTGTTCTGCAAATTTCAGCAATTTCTCGTTTAAACCGACCGAGTTATCGTCGAATCTAGCAAAAACTCCCTGCCGGCACAGTTTTCGCACAAGCAGACGCCTCTTTCGGGAAACATTGTGTCTGAAGTGGTCGCTATTTTGGAACTGAAGGAATTTCCAGACAAACTTCAAATTGTGCCTGCTTAAACAACTCTATATCCCAAACGTGTTCTGCAAATTTCGGCAATTTCCCGTTTAAACCAACCGAGTTATCGTCGAATCTAGCAAAAACTCCCTGCCGGCACAGTTTTCGCACAAGCAGACGCCGCTTTTGGGAAACATTGCGTCTGAAGTGGTCGCTATCTTGGAACTGAAGGAATTTCCAGACAAACTTCAAATTTTGCCTGCTATATCCCAAACGTGTTCTGCAAATTTCAGCAATTTCCCGTTTAAACCGACCGAGTTATCGTCGAATCTAGCAAAAACTCCCTGCCGGCACAGTTTTCGCACAAGCAGACGCCACTTTCGAGAAACATTGCGGCTGAAGTGGTCGCTATTTTGGAACTGAAAGAATTTCCAGACAAACTTCAAATTGTGCCTGCTTAAACAACTCTATATCCCAAACGTGTTCTGCAAATTTCAGCAATTTCCCGTTTAAACCGACCGAGTTATCGTCGAATCTAGCAAAAACTCCCTGCCGGAACAGTTTTCGCACAAGCAGACGCCTCTTTCGGGAAACATTGTGTCTGAAGTGGTCGCTATTTTGGAACTAAAGGAATTTCCAGACAAACTTCAAATTTTGCCTGCTATAACAACTCTATATCCCAAACGTGTTCTGCAAATTTCAGCAATTTCCCGTTTAAACCGATCGAGTTATCGTCGAATCTAGCAAAAACTCCCTGCCGGCACAGTTTTCGCACAAGCAGACGCCGCTTTCGGGAAAAATTGCGTCTGAAGTGGTAGCTATTTTAGAACTAGAGGAATTTCCAGACAAACTTCAAATTTTGCCTACTATAACAACTCTATATCCCAAACGTGTTCTGCACATTTCAGCACTTTCTCGTTTAAACCGACCGAGTTATCGTCGAATATAGCACAAACTCCCTGCCGGCACAGTTTTCGCACAAGCAGACGCCTCTTTCGGGAAACATTGCGTCTGAGGTGGTCGCTATTTTGGAACTGAAGGAATTTCCAGACAAACTTCAAATTTTGCCTGCTATTACAACTCTATATCCCAACCGTGTTCTGCAAATTTCAGCAATTTCCCGTTCAAACCGACCGAGTTATCGTCGAATATAGCACAAACTCGCTGCCGGCACAGTTTTCGCACAAGCAGACGCCGCTTTCGGGAAACATTGCGTCTGAAGTGGTAGCTATTTTGGAACTGAAAGAATTTCCAGACACACTTCAAATTTCGCCTGCTATAACAACTCTATATCCCAAACGTGTTCTGCAAATGTCAGCAATTTCCCGTTTAAACCGACCGAGTTATCGTCGAATCTAGCAAAAACTCCCTGCCGGCACAGTTTTCGCACAAGCAGACGCCGCTTTCGGGAAACATTGCGTCTGAAGTGGTAGCTATTTTGGAACTGAAAGAATTTCCAGACACACTTCAAATTTCGCCTGCTATAACAACTCTATATTTCAAACGTGTTCTGCAAATTTCAGCAATTTCCCGTTTAAACCGACCGAGTTATCGTCGAATCTAGCAAAAACTCTCTGCCGGCACAGTTTTCGCACAAGCAGACGCCTCTTTCGGGAAACATTGCGTCTGAAGTGGTCGCTATTTTGGAACTGAAGGAATTTCCAGACAAACTTCAAATTTTGCCTGCTATATCCCAAACGTGTTCTGCAAATTTCAGCAATTTCCCGTTTAAACCGACCGAGTTATCGTCGAATCTAGCAAAAACTCCCTGCCGGCACAGTTTTCGCACAAGCAGACGCCACTTTCGGGAAATATTGCGTCTGAAGTGGTCGCTATCTTGGAACTGAAGGAATTTCCAGACAAACTTTAAATTTTGCCTGCTATAACAATTCTATATCCCAAACGTGTTCTGCAAATTTCACCAATTTCCCGTTCAAACCGACCGAGTTATCGTCGAATATAGCACAAACTCCCTGCCGGCACAGTTTTCGCACAAGCAGACGCCTCTTTCGGGAAACATTGCGTCTGAGGTGGTCGCTATTTTGGAACTGAAGGAATTTCCAGACAAACTTCAAATTTTGCCTGCTATTACCATTCTATATCCCAAACGTGTTCTGCAAATTTCACCAATTTCCTGTTCAAACCGACCGAGTTATCGTCGAATATAGCAAAAACTCCCTGCCGGAACAGTTTTCGCACAAGCAGACGCCGCTTTTGGGAAACATTGCGTCTGAAGTGGTCGCTATTTTGGAACTGAAGGAATTTCCAGACAAACTTCAAATTTTGCCTGCTATTACAACTCTATATCCCAACCGTGTTCTGCAAATTTCAGCAATTTCCCGTTTAAACCGACCGAGTTATCGTCGAATCTAGCAAAAACTCCCTGCCGGCACAGTTTTCGCACAAGCAGACGCCTCTTTCGGGAAACATTGCGTCTGAAGTGGTCGCTATTTTGGAACTGAAGGAATTTCCAGACAAACTTCAAATTTTGCCTGCTATATCCCAAACGTGTTCTGCAAATTTCAGCAATTTCCCGTTTAAACCGACCGAGTTATCGTCGAATCTAGCAAAAACTCCCTGCCGGCACAGTTTTCGCACAAGCAGACGCCGCTTTCGGGAAACATTGCGTCTGAAGTGGTAGCTATTTTGGAACTAGAGGAATTTCCAGACAAACTTCAAATTGTGCCTGCTTAAACAACTCTATATCCCAAACGTGTTCTGCAAATTTCGGCAATTTCCCGTTTAAACCAACCGAGTTATCGTCGAATCTAGCAAAAACTCCCTGCCGGCACAGTTTTCGCACAAGCAGACGCCACTTTCGGGAAACATTGCGTCTGAAGTGGTCGCTATCTTGGAACTGAAGGAATTTCCAGACAAACTTCAAATTTTGCCTGCTATAACAATTCTATATCCCAAACGTGTTCTGCAAATTTCACCAATTTCCCGTTCAAACCGACCGAGTTATCGTCGAATATAGCACAAACTACCTGCCGGCACAGTTTTCGCACAAGCAGACGCCTCTTTCGGGAAACATTGCGTCTGAGGTGGTCGCTATTTTGGAACTGAAGGAATTTCCAGACAAACTTCAAATTTTGCCTGCTATTACAACTCTATATCCCAACCGTGTTCTGCAAATTTCAGCAATTTCCCGTTTAAACCGACCGAGTTATCGTCGAATCTAGCAAAAACTCCCTGCCGGCACAGTTTTCGCACAAGCAGACGCCTCTTTCGGGAAACATTGCGTCTGAAGTGGTCGCTATTTTGGAACTGAAGGAATTTCCAGACAAACTTCAAATGTTCCCTGCTATAACAACTCTATATCCCTAACGTGTTCTGCAAATTTCAGCAATTTCCCGTTTAAACCGACCGAGTTATCGTCGAATCTAGCAAAAACTCCCTGCCGCCACAGTTTTCGCACAAGCAGACGCATCTTTCGGGAAACATTGCGTCTGAAGTGGTCGCTATTTTGGAACTGAAGGAATTTCCAGACAAACTTCAAATTTTGCCTGCTATAACAACTCTATATCCCAAACGTGTTCTGCAAATTTCAGCAATTGTCCGTTTAAACCGACCGAGTTATCGTCGAATCTAGCAAAAACTCCCTGCCGGCACAGTTTTCGCACAAGCAGACGCCACTTTCGGGAAACATTGCGTCTGAAGTGGTCGCTATTTTGGAACTGAAAGAATTTCCAGACAAACTTCAAATTGTGCCTGCTTAAACAACTCTATATCCCAAAGGTGTTCTGCAAATTTCAGCAATTTCCCGTTCAAACCGACCGAGTTATCGTCGAATCTAGCAAAAACTCCCTGCCGGCACAGTTTTCGCACAAGCAGACGCCTCTTTCGGGAAACATTGCGTCTGAAGTGGTCGCTATTTTGGAACTGAAGGAATTTCCAGACAAACTTCAAATTTTGCCTGCTATAACAACTCTATATCCCAAACGTGTTCTGCAAATTTCAGCAATTTCCCGTTTAAAACCGACCGAGTTATCGTCGAATCTAGCAAAAACTCCCTGCCGGAACAGTTTTCGCACAAGCAGACGCCGCTTTTGGGAAACATTGCGTCTGAAGTGGTCGCTATTTTGGAACTGAAGGAATTTCCAGACAAACTTCAAATTTTGCCTGCTATATCCCAAACGTGTTCTGCAAATTTCAGCAATTTCCCGTTTAAACCGACCGAGTTATCGTCGAATCTAGCAAAAACTCCCTGCCGGCACAGTTTTCGCACAAGCAGACGCCGCTTTCGGGAAACATTGCGTCTGAGGTGGTCGCTATTTTGGAACTGAAGGAATTTCCAGACAAACTTCAAATTTTGCCTGCTATTACAACTCTATATCCCAACCGTGTTCTGCAAATTTCAGCAATTTCCCGTTTAAACCGACCGAGTTATCGTCGAATCTAGCAAAAACTCCCTGCCGGCACAGTTTTCGCACAAGCAGACGCCTCTTTCGGGAAGCATTGCGTCTGAAGTGGTCGCTATTTTGGAACTGAAGGAATTTCCAGACAAACTTCAAATGTTGCCTGCTATAACAACTCTATATCCCTAACGTGTTCTGCAAATTTCAGCAATTTCCCGTTTAAACCGACCGAGTTATCGTCGAATCTAGCAAAAACTCCCTGCCGGCACAGTTTTCGCACAAGCAGACGCCTCTTTCGGGAAACATTGCGTCTGAAGTGGTCGCTATTTTGGAACTGAAGGAATTTCCAGACAAACTTCAAATTTTGCCTGCTATTACCATTCTATATCCCAAACGTGTTCTGCAAATTTCACCAATTTCCCGTTCAAACCGACCGAGTTATCGTCGAATATAGCAAAAACTCCCTGCCGGAACAGTTTTCGCACAAGCAGACGCCGCTTTTGGGAAACATTGCGTCTGAAGTGGTCGCTATTTTGGAACTGAAGGAATTTCCAGACAAACTTCAAATTTTGCCTGCTATATCCCAAACGTGTTCTGCAAATTTCAGCAATTTCCCGTTTAAACCGACCGAGTTATCGTCGAATCTAGCAAAAACTCCCTGCCGGCACAGTTTTCGCACAAGCAGACGCCACTTTCGGGAAACATTGCGTCTGAAGTGGTAGCTATTTTGGAACTGAAAGAATTTCCAGACACACTTCAAATTTCGCCTGCTATAACAACTCTATATTTCAAACGTGTTCTGCAAATTTCAGCAATTTCCGTTTAAACCGACCGAGTTATCGTCGAATCTAGCAAAAACTCCCTGCCGGCACAGTTTTCGCACAAGCAGACGCCTCTTTCGGGAAACATTGCGTCTGAAGTGTCGCTATTTTGGAACTGAAGGAATTTCCAGACAAACTTCAAATTTTGCCTGCTATATCCCAAACGTGTTCTGCAAATTTCAGCAATTTCCGTTTAAACCGACCGAGTTATCGTCGAATCTAGCAAAAACTCCCTGCCGCCGGCACAGTTTTCGCACAAGCAGACGCCACTTTCGGGAAATATTGCGTCTGAAGTGGTCGCTATCTTGGAACTGAAGGAATTTCCAGACAAACTTTAAATTTTGCCTGCTATAACAATTCTATATCCCAAACGTGTTCTGCAAATTTCACCATTTCCCGTTCAAAACCGACCGAGTTATCGTCGAATATAGCACAAACTCCCTGCCGGCACAGTTTTCGCACAAGCAGACGCCTCTTTCGGGAAACATTGCGTCTGAGGTGGTCGCTATTTTGGGAACTGAAGGAATTTCCAGACAAACTTCAAATTTTGCCTGCTATTACCATTCTATATCCCAAACGTGTTCTGCAAATTTCACCAATTTCCTGTTCAAACCGACCGAGTTATCGTCGAATATAGCAAAAACTCCCTGCCGGAACAGTTTTCGCACAAGCAGACGCCGCTTTTGGGAAACATTGCGTCTGAAGTGGTCGCTATTTTGGAACTGAAGGAATTTCCAGACAAACTTCAAATTTTGCCTGCTATTACAACTCTATATCCCAACCGTGTTCTGCAAATTTCAGCAATTTCCCGTTTAAACCGACCGAGTATCGTCGAATCTAGCAAAAACTCCCTGCCGGCACAGTTTTCGCACAAGCAGACGCCGCTTTCGGGGAAACATTGCGTCTGAAGTGGTAGCTATTTTGGAACTAGAGGAATTTCCAGACAAACTTCAAATTGTGCCTGCTTAAACAACTCTATATCCCAAACGTGTTCTGCAAATTTCGGCAATTTCCCGTTTAAACCAACCGAGTTATCGTCGAATCTAGCAAAAACTCCCTGCCGGCACAGTTTTCGCACAAGCAGACGCCACTTTCGGGAAACATTGCGTCTGAAGTGGTCGCTATCTTGGAACTGAAGGAATTTCCAGACAAACTTCAAATTTTGCCTGCTATAACAATTCTATATCCCAAAAGTGTTCTGCAAATTTCACCAATTTCCCGTTCAAACCGACCGAGTTATCGTCGAATATAGCACAAACTACCTGCCGGCACAGTTTTCGCACAAGCAGACGCCTCTTTCGGGAAACATTGCGTCTGAGGTGGTCGCTATTTGGAACTAGAGGAATTTCCAGACAAACTTCAAATTGTGCCTGCTTAAACAACTCTATATCCAAACGTGTTCTGCAAATTTCAGCAATTTCTCGTTTAAACCGACCGAGTTATCGTCGAATCTAGCAAAAACTCCCTGCCGGCACAGTTTTCGCACAAGCAGACGCCACTTTCGGGAAATATTGCGTCTGAAGTGGTCGCTATCTTGGAACTGAAGGAATTTCCAGACAAACTTCAAATTTTGCCTGCTATAACAATTCTATATCCCAAACGTGTTCTGCAAATTTCACCAATTTCCCGTTCAACCGACCCGAGTTATCGTCGAATATAGCACAAACTCCCTGCCGGCACAGTTTTCGCACAAGCAGACGCCTCTTTCGGGAAACATTGCGTCTGAGGTGGTCGCTATTTTGGAACTGAAGGAATTTCCAGACAAACTTCAAATTTTGCCTGCTATTACCATTCTATATCCCAAACGTGTTCTGCAAATTTCACCAATTTCCCGTTTCAAACCGACCGAGTTATCGTCGAATATAGCAAAAACTCCCTGCCGGAACAGTTTCGCACAAGCAGACGCCGCTTTTGGGAAAACATTGCGTCTGAAGTGGTCGCTATTTTGGAAACTGAAGGAATTTCCAGACAAACTTCAAATTTTGCCTGCTATTACAACTCTATATCCCAACCGTGTTCTGCAAATTTCAGCAATTTCCCGTTTAAACCGACCGAGTTATCGTCGAATATAGCACAAACTCCCTGCCGGCACAGTTTTCGCACAAGCAGACGCCGCTTTCGGGAAAACATTGCGTCTGAAGTGGTCGCTATTTTAGAACTGAAAGAATGTCCAGACAAACTTCAAATTTCGCCTGCTATAACAACTCTATATCCCAAACGTGTTCTGCAAATTTCAGCAATTTCCCGTTTAAACCGACCGAGTTATCGTCGAATCTAGCAAAAACTCCCTGCCGGCACAGTTTTCGCACAAGCAGACGCCGCTTTCGGAAACATTGCGTCTGAAGTGGTAGCTATTTTGGAACTAGAGGAATTTCCAGACAAACTTCAAAATTTCGCCTGCTATAACAACTCTATATCCCAAACGTGTTCTGCAAATTTCAGCAATTTCCCGTTCAAACCGATCGAGTTATCGTCGAATATAGCACAAACTCCCTGCCGGCACAGTTTTCGCACAAGCAGACGCCGCTTTCGAGAAACATTGCGTCTGAAGTGGTAGCTATTTTGGAACTAGAGGAATTTTCAGACACACTTCAAATTTTGCCTGCTATACAACTCTATATCCCAAACGTGTTCTGCAAATTTCAGCAATTTCTCGTTTAAACCGACCGAGTTATCGTCGAATCTAGCAAAAACTCCCTGCCGGCACAGTTTTCGCACAAGCAGACGCCGCTTTTGGGAAACATTGCGTCTGAAGTGGTCGCTATTTTGGAACTGAAGGAATTTCCAGACAAACTTCAAATTGTGCCTGCTTAAACAACTCTATATCCCAAACGTGTTCTGCAAATTTCAGCAATTTCCCGTTTAAACCGACCGAGTTATCGTCGAATCTAGCACAAACTCGCTGCCGGCACAGTTTTCGCACAAGCAGACGACGCTTTCGGGAAACATTGCGTCTGAAGTGGTAGCTATTTTGGAACTGGAGGAATTTCCAGACAAACTTCAAATTTCGCCTGCTATAACAACTCTATATCCCAAACGTGTTCTGCAAATTTCAGCAATTTCCGTTCAAACCGACCGAGTTATCGTCGAATCAAGCAAAAACTCCCTGCCGGCACAGTTTTCGCACAAGCAGACGCCTCTTTCGGAAACATTGCATCTGAAGTGGTCGCTATTTTGGAACTGAAGGAATTTCCAGACAAACTTCAAATTTTTGCCTGCTATAACAACTCTATATCCCAAACGTGTTCTGCAAATGTCAGCAATTTCCCGTTAAAACCGACCGAGTTATCGTCGAATCAAGCAAAAACTCCCTGCCGGCACAGTTTTCGCACAAGCAGACGCCACTTTCGGGAAACATTGCGTCTGAAGTGGTCGCTATTTTGGAACTGAAGGAATTTCCAGACAGACTTCAATTTTTTTCTGCTTAAACAACTCTATATCCCAAACGTGTTCTTCAAATTTCAGCAATTTCCCGTTTAAACCGACCGAGTTATCGTGTCGAATCTAGCAAAAACTCCCTGCCGGCACAGTTTTCGCACAAGCAGACGCCGCTTTCGGGAAACATTGCGTCTGAAGTGGTAGCTATTTTGGAACTAGAGGAATTTCCAGACAAACTTCAAATTTCGCCTGCTATAACAACTCTATATCCCAAACGTGTTCTGCAAATTTCAGCAATTTCCCGTTCAAACCGACCGAGTTATCGTCGAATATAGCACAAACTCGCTGCCGGCACAGTTTTCGCACAAGCAGACGCCGCTTTCGGGAAACATTAATTGCGTCTGAAGTGGTCGCTATGTTGGAACTGAAAGAATTTCCAGACAAACTTCAAATTTCGCCTGCTATAGCAACTCTATATCCCAAACGTGTCTGCAAATTTCAGCAATTTCCCGTTCAAACCGATCGAGTTATCGTCGAATATAGCACAAACTCCCTGCCGGCACAGTTTTCGCACAAGCAGACGCCGCTTTCGAGAAACATTGCGTCTGAAGTGGTAGCTATTTTGGAACTAGAGGAATTTTCAGACACACTTCAAATTTTGCCTGCTATAACAACTCTATATCCCAAACGTGTTTCTGCAAATTTCAGCAATTTCTCGTTTAAACCGACCGAGTTATCGTCGAATCTAGCAAAAACTCCCTGCCGGCACAGTTTTCGCACAAGCAGACGCCGCTTTTGGGAAACATTGCGTCTTGAATGTGGTCGCTATTTGGAACTGAAGGAATTTCCAGACAAACTTCAATTTGTGCCTGCTTAAACAACTCTATATCCCAAACGTGTTCTGCAAATTTCAGCAATTTCCCGTTTTAAACCGACCGAGTTATCGTCGAATCTAGCACAAACTCGCTGCCGGCACAGTTTTTCGCACAAGCAGACGCCGCTTTCGGGAAACATTGCGTTCTGAAGTGGTAGCTATTTGGAACTGGAGGAATTTCCAGACAAACTTCAAATTTCGCCTGCTATAACAACTCTATATCCCAAACGTGTTCTGCAAATTTCAGCAATTTCCCGTTCAAAACCGACCGAGTTATCGTCGAATCAAGCAAAAACTCCCTGCCGGCACAGTTTTCGCACATGCAGACGCCTCTTTCGGAAAACATTGCATCTGAAGGGGTCGCTATTTTGGAACTGAAGGAATTTCCAGACAAACTTCAAATTTTGCCTGCTATAACAACTCTATATCCCAAACGTGTTCTGCAAATGTCAGCAATTTCCGTTAAAACCGACCGAGTTATCGTCGAATCAAGCAAAAACTCCCTGCCGGCACAGTTTTCGCACAAGCAGACGCCACTTTCGGGAAACATTGCGTCTGAAGTGGTCGCTATTTTGGGAACTTGAAGAATTTCCAGACAGACTTCAATTTTTTTCTGCTTAAACAACTCTATATCCCAAACGTGTTCTTCAAATTTCAGCAATTTCCCGTTTAAACCGACCGAGTTAACGTCGAATCTAGCAAAAACTCCCTGCCGGCACAGTTTCGCACAAGCAGACGCCGCTTTCGGAAACATTGCGTCCTGAAGTGGTAGCTATTTTGGAACTAGAGGAATTTCCAGACAAACTTCAAATTTCGCCTGCTATAACAACTCTATATCCCAAACGTGTTCTGCAAATTTCTAGCAATTTCCCGTTCAAACCGACCGAGTTATCGTCGAATATAGCACAAACTCGCTGCCGGCACAGTTTTCGCACAAGCAGACGCCGCTTTCGGAAACATTAATTGCGTCTGAAGTGGTCGCTATGTTGGAACTGAAAGAATTTCCAGACAAAACTTCAATTTCGCCTGCTATAGCAACTCTATATCCCAAACGTGTTCTGCAAATTTCAGCAATTTTCCGTTCAAACCGATCGAGGTTATCGTCGAATTTGCACAAACTCCCTGCCGGCACAGTTTTCGCACAAGCAGACGCCGCTTTTGGGAAACATTGCGTCTGAAGTGTCGCTATTTTGGAAGCAGACGCCGCACTTTGGGAAACATTGCGTCTGATGAGTGCGTCGTATTTTGGAACTGAAAGGAATTCCAGACAAACTTCAAATTTTGCCTGCTATTACAACTCTATAATCCCAACCGTGTTCTGCAAATTTCAGGCAATTTCCCGTTTAAACCGACCGAGTTATCGACGAATCTAGCCAAAAACTCCATGCCGGCACAGGTTTCGCACAAGCAGACGCCGCTTTCGGGAAACATTGCTGTCTGAGTGGTAGCTATTTTGGAACTAGAGGAATGTCCAGACAAACTTCCAAATTGTGCCTGCCTTAAACAACTCTATATCCCAAAACGTGTTCTGCAAATTTCGGCTTTTTCCCGTTTCATAAACCCACCGAGTTATCGTCGAATCTAGCAAAAACTCCCTGCCGGCACAGTTTTCGCACAAGCAGGACGCCACTTTCGGGGAAACATTGCGTCTGAAGTGGTCGCTATCTTGGAACTGAAGGAATTTCCAGACAAACTTCAAATTTTGCCTGCTATACACAATTCTATATCCCAAAAGTGTTCTGCCAAATTTCACCAATTTCCCGTTCAAACCGGACCGGTTATCGTCGATATAGCACAAACTACCTGCCGGCCAGTTTCCGCACAAGCAGACGCCTCTTTCGGGAAACATTGCGTCTGAGGTGGTCGTATTTTGGAACTAGAGGAATTTCCAGACAAACTTCAAATTGTGCCTGTTCTTAAACAACCTATATCCCAAACGTGTTCTGGCAAATTTTCAGCAATTTCTCGTTTAAACCGACCGAGTTATCGTTCGATGATCTAGCAAAAACTCCCTAGCCGGCACAGTTTTCGCACAAGAAGACGCCACTTTTCGGGGAAATATTGCGTCTGAAGTGGTCGCTAATCTTGGACTGAGGAATTTTCCAGACAAACTCAAATTTTGCCTGCTATAACAATTCTATATCCCAAAACGTGTTCTGCAAATTTCACCAATTTCCCGTTCAAACCGACCGAGTTATCGTCGAATATAGCACAAACTCCCTGCCGGCACAGTTTTTTCGCACAAGCAGACGCCTCTTTCGGGAAACATTGCGTCCTGAGGGTGGTCGCTATTTTGGGATCTGAAGGAATTTCCAGACAAAACTCAAATTTTGCCTGCTATTACCATGCTATATCCCAAACGTGTTCTGCAAATTTCACCAATTTCCCGTTCAAACCGACCGAGTTATCGTCTGAATATAGCAAAAACTCCCTGCCGGGAACAGTTTTCGCACAAGCAGACGCCGCTTTTGGGAAACATTGCGTCTGAAGTGGTCGCTATTTTGGAACTGAAGGAATTTCCAGGACAAACTTCAAATTTTGCTGCTATTCATACTCTAAATCCCAACCGTGTTCTGCAAATTTCAGCAAATTTCCCGTTTAAACCCGACCGAGTTATCGTCGAAATATAGCGACAAACTCCCTTGCCGGCACAGTTTTCGCACAAGCAGACGCCGCTTTCGGGAAACATTGCGTCTGAAGTGGTCGCTATTTTGAACTGAAAGAATTTCCAGACCCAAACTTCAAATTTCGCCTGCTTAACAACTCTATATCCCAAACGTGTTCTGCAAATTTCAGCAATTTCCCTTTAAACCGACCGAGTTATCGTCGAATCTAGCAAAAACTCCCTGCCGGCACAGTTTTCGAACCAAGCAGACGCCGCTTCGGGAATCATTGCCGTCTGAAGTGGTAGCTCTTTTTGGAACTAGAGGAATTTCCAGACAAACTTCAAATTTCGCCTGTGCTAACCACTCTATATCCCAAACTTGTTCTGCAAATTTCAGCAATTCCCGTTCAAACCGATCGAGTTATCGTCCGAATATAGCACAAACTCCCTGCCGGCACAGTTTTCGCACAAGCAGACGCCGCTTTCGAGAAACATTGCGTCTCTGAAGTGGTAGCTATATTTTGGAACTAGAGGACATTTTCAGACACACTTTCAAATTTTGCCTGCTATAACAACTCTATATCCCAAACGTGTTCTGCAAATTTCTAGCTAATTTCTCGTTTAAACCGACCGAGTTTCGTCGAATCTAGCAAAAACCTCCCTGCCGGCACACAGTTCTCGCACAGCAGACGCCCGCTTTTGGGAAACATTGCGTCTGAAGTGGTCGCTATTTTGGAACTGAAGGATTTTCCAGACAAACTTCAAATTGTGCCTGCTTAAACAACTCTATATCCCAAACGTGTTCTGCAAATTTCAGCAATTTCCCGTTTATAAACCGACCGAGTTATCGTCGAATCTAGCACAAACTCGCTGCCGGGCACAGTTTTCGCACAAGCAGACGCCGCTTTCGGGAAACATGCGTGCTGAAGTTGTAGCTATTTTGGAACTGGAGGAATTTCCAGACAACTTCAAATTTCGCTGCCTGCTATAACACTCTATATCCCAAACGTGTTCTGCAAATTCAGCAATTTTCCCGTTCAAACCGACCGAGTTATGTCGAATCAAGCAAAAACTCCCCTGCCGGCACAGTTTTCGCACAAGCAGACGCTCTCTTTTCTGGGAAAACATGCTCTGAAGTGGTCGCTATTTTGGAACTGAAGGAATTTCCCAGACAAACTTCAAATTTTGCTGCTATATCAACTCTATATCCCAAACGTGTTCTGCAAATGTCAGCAATTTCCCGTTAAAACCGACGGCTAATATCGTCAATCAAGCAAAAACTCCCTAGCCGGCAACAGTTTTCGCACAAGCAGACGGCCCACTTTCGGGAAACATTGCGTCTGTAGTGGTCGCTATTTTGGAACTGAAGGAATTTCCAGACAGACTTCAGTTTTTTTCTTGCTTAAACAACTCTATATCCCAAACGTGTTCTTCAAATTTCCAGCAAATTTTCCCGTTTAAACCGACCGAGTTATCGTCGAATCTCTATCAAAAACTCCCTGCCGGCACAGTTTTCGCACAAGCAGACGCCGCTTTCGGGAACATTGCGTCTGAAGTGGTAGCTATTTTGGGAACTAGAGGAATTCCAGGACCAAAACTTCAAATTTCCGCCTGCTTAACAACTCTATATCCCAAACGTGTTCTGCAAATTTCAGCAATTTTCCCCGTTCAAACCGACCGAGTTATCGTCCGAATAATAGCACAAACTCGCTTGCCGGCACAGTTTTTCGCACAAGCAGACGCCGCTTTCGGGAAACATTAATTGCGTCTGAAGTGGTCGCTATGTTGGAACTGAAAGAATTTCCCAGACAAACTTCAAATTTCGCCTGCTATAGCAACTCTATTATCCCCAAACGTGTTCTGCAAATTTCAGCAATTTTCCGTTCAAACCGATCGAGTTATCGTCGAATATTAGCACAAACTCCTGGCCGGCAAGCAGTTTTCGCACATGCAGGACGCCTGCTTTCGGGAAACATTGTCGTCTGAAGTGGTC